>CM052244.1:2843104-2918086 GCA_028455795.1 Lasioglossum marginatum
ATACCAAATATGATATAATTCCGATGATATTTACTTGTAAATATCATCGGAATTATATCATATTTGGTATGATTTTGCATTAGAAAAATGCCACGAATATGTTTTTCGAAGTCCCATAAAAAAATAATGAAAAATAAAGAAGTCGGAAATTCGGATTAGTGTGATCTCACCGATATACTCGAGCCGCATGATATACTTCTCGGCGACCGAGGCCTCTCGAGTTTCACGGCCCCTCAAGAGGGTATACCCCGCAGTATTGGCGATAGATATGGGACATTTACAGGCCAGACTTTTGGGACATTTATGGATAAAATACTGTATTTAGCTTCAGCTGAATTTACCAAGTATCGCAAAACGATTTGGGCGGGTGTTTTGCCATACTTCTTGGCGAGGTGCACTATTTCCGGCGTATCCATCGTAACTTCAGGATCGCCAGGTTTCGCCCATGTTCGTTTAGGCGAACCGAACGGACTGTAAGCGGTGATTGCTATGCCACGTTCGGCGCAGAATTTTCGCAGCTTTCTCTGGTTCAAGTTCGGATGGCATTCGACTTGGTTCATGACCGGTTTAATTTCAGCCATCGACAAGATGCGCTCGATCTGCTTGGAGTTGAAATTGCTGACACCAATGCTCTTCACCAATCCTAACTTCACACATTCCTCCATACCGCGCCACGTGTCCAAGAAGTTATCGTCTTCGTTCACTTGAGTTCCTCTCAAACCCGTTGGCCATATTTTCTCTTCTTTCGGCTAAAATGATAGCCGATGATCATAACTTTCTAAAGACTATCTGGAATACACAGGGTGAACCACGGATCGTGACCAGCAAAGATCACTCTGTTATTAACATGGTTTCAGTGCAGCATGGTCTCAAAAGAACTTTCACGTGATTATAGAAAATCTTTTGTAAAAAGAGATAAAAAAAGCAATTTTGGAACGAAACTTTTCCATGTTATGATACTCATTCGAATTCGCCTTGAAATCCCCGAACAGATAGGCGTAACAAAATTATAGGTGTATTTGCAAAAGATTGAAGGTGACCTTGAGAAAGAAAGAACTGATAAAAACATTTTCGATCGGACTGCTAATGAGAGAGTTGATCTCTACTGGTTCGTGGTTCACCCTGTATTTCGAATCTTACGCCAAAAGACATGGGCCAGTGGATGAGATAAAGGTCCACGTAGTCGAGGCCAAAGTTCTCCAAGGAAGTCTTGCACGCTAGCATCACTTCTTCCCTTTTGTGGAATGTATTCCATAACTACAAACAAAATTATTTTCAACAGTTCTCTTTCGCTGATAATTCCAACAAGTTCCAAATAATGAATAATGAGAAAACTACCTTCGTGGTGATGAACAGGTCCTCCCGTTTCACTACGCCCTCCGCAATCTTGTCGCGCAGAGCTTTACCAATTTCCCTCTCGTTGCCATAGATGAAAGCGCAATCGAAATGACGATATCCAGCGTCCACTGCGTCCCGTATACTTTGTTCGACTACGCCGGGGTCGTCCTTCAAATGACCATAATGTCGACAAGGACAAAGTACTGTTATCAACCGTAACTTGTATTGCGTGTTTCGCGCTTGTAATTTGTTACGTTATTGTACTTACCTTTGCTTGCCAGGTACCGAGCCCCAAAACGGGTATTTTCTCACCATTACTTAAAGTAATCCTCGGTGCAGCCATCGTTACAAATTAATTATGCGTTTAATTGATCGTTTGATCGTCTCTGAAACACGTACGTTACTAACGTTACGCGAGCCTATACGTCCTCGCACATGAATATTCCCCCTCCAACATGATTCGCTTGTCCACAGAACTTCATTTCAATGTTCCCCCTCCAACATGATTCGCTTGTCCATAGAATTTCTTTCAATTTCTATTACGTTGGCAATAGAAATCAGTCCGGACAGCGATATGTTCAGCGATAATATCGCCAATCTTATCGTCATCCTGTTATCATAAAAAAATATAGCTATACACGTCAGCATTTCATTTCTTTTCTAATATCACTGTTATTATTTCATGAGATTATCGTTTCACGGTATATGTTATGTAGAGATGTGTCTTATCCAAAAAATCTTCTAAACTCGAATAAATCAATTCAAATTTCAAGTATCGGGTTGGAAAGAAAGTTCGTAGCGTTTTCGAATTAAGAATCGAAGATAAAATGAAGGTATTAATTACATTCATATGTTTAACCCTTTGCACTCGGAACTATTTTAACTGGAAAATTAAACATTTCTTCCGATCTAGAATATTTCCATTCCCTATGATTTTTGAAATTTTACGCATACGAAATTGGTATAATACCTCATACAATATCTAAATGTCTAGTAATTGATTAGATATCGATATATTTAATAATGTAAACAATATTTTGAATAATGGTACCGCAATTTTTAGTGGTGCCTCAGAGGGAACAACCGAGTGCAAAGGGTTAAATAGCAAAAAGGAATAGAACAGAATGGAAATGAATAGAAATTATTGAATAAATCTATATATATATATGTATAGGTATAATCGATTTTCTGAAGTGATATATACCATGTTAAATTAATTTGATAACGCCGAGTTCTGTATTGCAATGTACTGTACATTTTCTAAAGCAACACTAAGAAACGCCTATTCGTCAATGGAACAGCTGCAGAAACCTAAATATGATGAAACCTCCTCATAATAAAAGTAATTCGTGCACTATCAATGCGTGCAATCTCGTTGGATTCGTGAATGAAACTCGTACTCCGCTTTATGTAGATATTACAGGCTTTTTATTGTAGAACAGCACACGGCCGCATGAATTATATTACATATGTATAAATTTGTATCGGCATCTTTACAGTTAGGTTCACGGAGAGAACTCTTATCGCACATAGACTTCTTTCACATCTCGTGGGGAGGTTGTGAAGGACAGGGATCACGTTATGCATCGTTTATACTGTGACGTTAACGGACAGTACACGCACGGTTTGATATGGAGAGACGCGCTTTTACGCAACCCCCATGGTGGAAACATTTTCCTCAAGAACATCGCGCGCGCGCGCCTTTTCATCCGGTTTTTAGAGCCTGTTCAAACACGGTGGACATCGCGGCGATATTCCTTTTGATTGTTCGACCGAATAGAGACGCTAATGTAAATAAGAACGCGGTTCCCGCCATGTTTGAACAGGCTCTTAGTATTTTGTGCGTATCGCGCCCGAGCGATGGAAGTACGAAGAAAAAACAAAAAAAAAAGGAGGAAACGACGAAAAAAAAAGTTCGCAGAACAATACGCACAAAGACGACCCAAGGGGGTGTGGGAGGGTAAGCGTCTTCGCGCGACAATCGATTTAAAGGGAATCTCGGGCTGCCAACGCTCCCTGATCAACTTCGTACTTGGGAATACAAAGAATCGCGGTGAAAAGGGCTGCGGAAGTGGAACAGCGATTACTGACAAAAGCAAAAACGTCGTCGTTCCCGGTGCCGGGGAGTTTAGGGGCTCGTTACAATCGTCTTCGTCGGACACTGACCCGCTGAAACCTCGTTAAAACCCGGCACCGGAAGCGCCGGTTCGATCGGTACACATCGATACACGGTGATGCTGACACGGAGACGACAATGATCTCGGGTTGACATCAACAAGAGCGTCTGCGCACGCCATTAGGATCGCCGTGAAAAATGTCCTAACTTTTTCCCGGCTGCGTTCCATCCCCTTCGTAGAAAAATCTCTTCTCTTTCTTCACTTTTCTAAGCATGGCGGGGAAAGAAACAGGCTGCACAAGATTTCGCTTGACGCGTCTCATCGACGCCGAACGCGATTTATAATAAATTCCTATCGTTAATAGCGTTTGTCTAATAAAAGATTCTTCACCATTGCACGCGCATCCGCGAGCGCGTCGCTTGCCGCGCGCGATAATTTGCAAATTAGCTTTCTTTTCATTTTTAAAACTTTGTATCTTTTATAAAATCTTTCATCTCTCTTCTACCTTTCTCTCTCTCTCTCTCTCTCTCTTGCTTATATAAATCATCATTCTTCCTTATCTCATCATTTCTTTTTTGGATTGGCAGGCAAGTTAAAGCTGCCACTCGCTGGACTAGAGATTTCACTACTGCTTTATTGCGCATCCATTATTCTCTCTCGTTCTCTCTCTCTCTCTCTCTCTCTCTCTCTCTCTCTCTTTTTCTCTATCGCTTCGTTCTCGCGTCTTCGGGAACCGATAGGAACATAGCGGTCCCAATTTCTCGACGATTTTCCTTCGTTCGAGGGATTCCACAATATTTTTACACACTTTCTCTCTCACGCGCGCCCTCTCTTTCTCTCTCTCTCATTCTGTATCTCTTCGTTTCCCTTTCCAGCGAATATCTCGCGAATGATCGGTTCGCAGGAGATCTGTTCGACAGCTCTTGTCTCTCGCCGGATGTGAAACTGGAACCGTAGCGCCGGAATCGGTGCACGAGCAACTACAATTAGGGCAAGACACCGCGAAACCACCGAAAATCGTAGTGAAATTTCAATCTTGCTGTCTCGCGATGCGTTCCACTTACGGGAAACTTTCGTTTCGTTGAGAATTTTAGCGTTTCACGAGCTAAGAAGCCTGAAGGAAGCGAGAAGGAAGATCGAGCAGGTGATCTAGCATTTGTGATTGGTTCGCGAGGACCCCGCGGTGAAGTAAATCAGCGACGTCAGTGAAATGAGTCCGTTTTATCTCAGTTTAAAAAGTCTTTTTATATATTTTATACAAGCTTGCGACTCGACAGGTTTCAACAAAATCACCTATGTCCGATGATCTGGATTTACAAAATTCACAGAATTAATACTATAAAGTTTCACTATTACCGTAAATACAAACATATTTATATTTTTTACACGATATCCGTCCGGTGCCACCAGACTTAATGACTATGTCGCGCTTAGCAACGTTTTTACTCTCTCAAACACAAATGATGCTTGCCGTGTCGTTTGCACCCGCAAAAGAATTAATTTCATCAACCCTTTGCAGTCCAAAGCGAACGCGGATATAATCGTTCATTCTCTCATCGATACGCTAACTATGGGACTACCATCGAGAAAAACAAAAATGAAAAAGCTCCGTGAAAGCGACTAAAAAGAAGACCGACTCTCTTTCTCTCTCGAGCTTTCCGACAGACTGCAAAGAGGATCGGGTACCGAAATTGATCGCGATTCCTGACCAAAAAGGAAAGAGGTAGAGACTCGTAGAGACGCATCGGAGGCAGACAGGTCGAGAGGAATAACTCGACGATTATCGGTAATCGATCTAGCGGTACTCTCCCTGCCTCGCGAGAAGTCTCCTGGCAGGAATTCGCAAGCCATCCGGCTTGGGATTAGGATCATTCCACTGACACTTTCGGTTCTAGCCGAATTATTGTACCGTCTCGAGGGACTTCTTGCGAGACACGGAAAGCTGATTTAGGCCCGCTACGCACATCCGGTTTTCAAACGTGCGGCGACCGTGCGGTGATTTTGCGGCAGAGTAACGAGACGTGTACATTGACCGATGTGCGATAATGTACTGACGATAGCATAACCATTGCGGCACCACACGTTAGGAAAACGGATGTGTGTAGAGGGCCTTAGCTGGCTCGCAGACATCTACCCGAACTATATCGGTTGCTCGTTGTGTCCCGGTTTTCTCCGCAAGGATTACGAACAAACGCCTTTGGCAAGGCTCGACGGAGGGGAGGCATTGCTATCAGGAGACGAACTTCAGCCCAGGGCGATCTCTCCCCGTCGATCGATGAGAAAGCTCTCGGCGAGCAACGTCCCGCGCGATCAGACTTAGACGCGTCGTGTGAACGTTTATTAAGGCACGGCCCCGAGAACGCTGGTGGTCTCTCGTTCGAGGGCCGGTGAAGGGAAGAAGAACAACGTCGCTGCCCTTGGCGTGTCTCGCTGTTGTACGAAAATAAAGTGATCTTAGAGAGGATCCTCGTGGATCGACGGGCCGCGGAACGAGCTCGTTACATCGGTCGTTACACGGCCCGACGTCTCGAATTGTTTCACGTTACAATAGGGCAGTGACGACTCGTCCAGACGGATCGCAACTTGGCTCCACGCGTTCGCGCCTACACCATCGCCGAAGCAGCCGCGAGAGACGTTATAGGTTCTATAAATCGTTTTTAGTCCATAACAAATGAGAAGACCCGTCGCCAAAACGGCGTTGCATCTCTCCGCAAGATAGCAGCAGCGAATCCTCATCGTTGGAGCAAGATTCATCGAGTGGAGGTGCTTCTTTCAAGATTGTTGAACGTTTTTGCGGCGAGGACGCAAACCGTTCGGCTTCAGAGCCCCTCAAATAATTTCATCTTAGTCGTCAACACTGATAAAAGCCTCTAAACTTTGTCGCTGTCCCTTAAAACGCTACGCAAGCTAACATAGTAACTTTGCCTTGTACTCTTACGGTTAATACAGTTAGGAATCCAACATTGAGTCTGCGTCTACAGCAACGTCTCGCCGCGGGCCGCGTCGATGATGCTACGCGAGATTTTACAATTCCGAGGGGAACTTTAGGCGAATTTGGCTAAGATGAACTTGTGTGTATGTGTGTGTGTGTGTATGTGTGTCGTTGCGATTGGACCTGGACAAGCCACGGTTCACTCTGCTCGGTACGAAACGGTAACGCTAAGTCTAAACGTATCAAAAACCATCGTCCTTTAAGGCTGGCTTGCGTGGAAAAGTGCGTCGCGTTCGCGTTCTCTGGAACGTAACGCAGAGCGGGAGGAGAATGTCGCGCCTTTTCTTTGGTAATACGTACGATTATTGTTTGTAGTCATTATATAAGATATACATGGCTACGAGTCGGCTCCGCGCTTTCGCCGAACGGCTTACAGATTATTTCAATATCGAAGCGTTATTGTCGAAAGTAACAAACGAGAAGGACACGCGTATAAGTACGGCACACGGTCGCTCCGACCGCGAGAGCAACTCGAAAGAGGAAAAAGGACGACACGCAGACGAGATACGCGGCGTATCTGTTTCGATCTCTTCGAATTTGCTAAACATTTCCCGACGAATCGCAAACCGCTGATTGACACACCACAATGATTATTGATCGGCTCTGTCCGGTTTTCAAGAAACAATTATTGTCTGCCCGTGGATTCTCGTACGCGCGTTTTTTCCTAAACAATAAATAATTTCTCTAGCATCTGCTATATCCCTTTCGTTCTCTCGCCTACGCCGTCTATGTTACACAATTTACGAATATAAAAAATAAGACTGTACATTTGATCTAGGCAAATAAATATGATAACCCTTGTGTGCGAGCAATCTCGCGCGAGCCACTGCCGTTCTTCCGTTTTCTTTCGAATTTTCTCTTTTTCGCGCGTGTATCTCGTCTGCGAGAAAAGAATCGGAGACAGCGGAAACCGAAAGAGTCTAATCTATGGACGCTTTTAGGCGTCTCACAAAGATTCGGGGCCTACTTAATCACACGTTCGCATTAAATAATAAAAAAGGAGCCACGCTAACAATCGAACTTCGCCGAAATTCTCTCTCTCTCTCTCTCTCTCTCTCTCTCTTTCTCTGTCGACAGAGTCCAGAGCAAAAAACACAACGATAGTCTACCCTCTAGAAGAATAATAATATAATGACCACTATTCGTGTAGAATAATTAATAGTATCGATAAAAATGATAAAAATAATCGTTATAACTAAAGGCTTGAGAAATAGAGTAGCAGTAGTAAATCGTAATAATAGTAACGGTAATAGTAAATTGGCGATGGTAGCGATAATATATAATAATATATCGATTGTGAAAATATCTCAGATCAATGTTACTCTCTTCTCTTTGTCGCATTCATACCTCGCTTTCTCTCCCGCTCAGACACTCGACCTTCTTTAAGTCTCTCTCCTGTGGTTTTTACGGAAAATCGCTCTGTAGTCACTCGACTCGAAAACTAGTCACTGTTGTGCTTGCGTGTCGACGTACGTGAGAGTGTCCGAGTGTATGTGTATAAGTTTGTGTCGATGGATCTTCCACGGCAGTGTCTCACGACCGAGGACTGCGAAAAACATGCCTCGTGTTCTCGTCGGGAGGTTGGTTAAAACAACGGCTGGCAGTCGACAACGACGAGGAGAAGCAGCAATTCCTTTGTCGTCCTATTGACATCGTAATTGACGAGAGTGTTCCAGCACTCGGACATCAGCGTCACGCCCAATAATCATCACCGCCAACAATCCTGGAGAAACGGTCGCCGACCGCCGTTGACCGTGTCGCCCAAAGAAACCGGATCCCAAAAAATAATCGAGAGAAGCCGCCCGCGCCAGATATCCGTGATTGACCGGGGCTGATGATGGTACGAGGAGGAAAGATAATATCGGCAGTGAAGAGAAGTAGTTGAGCTTGTCGTTGAAGAGTATCCTGCTACGCGTCCTGAGTTAGAGTTTTGTTCCTCTCGGAGACGAGAACACCGAGAACCAAGAAGCAACCGGCGGCGCGGCGCCACGCCGGAACAACCACGGCGGAAGCGTTTGCCTAATCGCAGAGGAGTCAACAAATCGGGAGACAGACATATCAGCCCTTGGAACTGTTCCTTCCGCGTAGAATTCGCGCCTGTGTTCAGGATCTGTAGATGCGGATCACGTCCTTGATCGGCGCTCTACAAAGAGGACAATGGCCGCCGCCTTTGCCGCACCACTGTTGGATGGCGCAAGGATGACACATGCACATGTGACCGCACATGTACAGAACGCTGTCGATGCTTCTTTCATAGCAAATCGAGCATTCGCTGGGTTGTCCGGGTGTCGGTTGAAGACCTTCGCTCCATTGTTGCAGGTGTGAAGACGCTTGCGAGGTGAGCGTGCCGTCTAGACTTTGGTAGTTGACGGGTTCCACGTATGTCGAGGAACCTGTGCTAGCCATGGTACCTGTTAGGGGTGGCGACGACTGCCTGGAAGATCCTGGATGCGCTGTGGACGTTGCGACCACGGCCGTCGGATGATGAGAAGAATGAAGGTTCCTGCGAACGGCGGAGGCATAGGTGGGCTGAGGCGTTGTCGAAGGCGGGGTAGGATAAGTCTGTGGCGGCAAGTTCACCACGAGGACAGTGCCACCGCCCACGGCAGGCTTGAACTGAACCATCTCGGAGAATCTGGAGAGCTCGGTGGCGGCGTTGTTGAAGTTCGAGTGTTGTTGCTGTTGTTGTTGCTGCTGCGTTGTTTGCTGTTGCGTTGGCTGCTGCGGGACGATCGTTGCCGGGGAGGGGTTGCTCTGCCTCGGCCTCGGTGGAGACGTGGGCTTGCTGGCCAGCATCCTCACCATTTGAGTGCTCCCGTAGACGTCGACGAACGCCCAGAGCTGCAGACTTTGGTCCACGTGCATCACCACGTTCGGTGGTCCATCGTTTTTGCTCATCTGAACCTCGCCGAAGTGCGTCACCGTGAACGCTATCTCGTCCTCTGGCTGAGGATTCGACGCCACGTCTTTCGAGACCACCCAGTACTCCGGACGATCCAAAAGGAGATCGCTGTCGTCCGGCAGGTCTTCCGCTGTCAATCGGGCTGGATCGCAGGAGGTCAAGCCTAAAGCTAAAGCACCCACGTACATCGGCTCTGTCGAGAGGATCTGCACGACCAGACGCTCGCCCAGCATCAACGGCCGGCTCGTGAACACATAACCGTGACAGAACTCCGTGTCGGTGCGCGCTGCCACGCACTGCTGGTTGCTGAAGTAGATGTTCCTGCCCCGAGTCCTGGAGAGAAACAGAAACAAGAAAGCGATTATTAGCGGACTGTTCGCTGCGGAACGAGCAGAGCGGTGGCGGTTCTGCCACGGTCACTCCTCCGGTAAAGACACCGGTGTGCAAGCGATAATCCTGCGCCGAGGAGACAAAAGGGATTACATAGAGAGCAGTTACTCACGGGTGGAAGGGTAACTGCCTGAAGACGACACCGGGAGGCTGAAACCTGAGCGCGGGTAGTTCAACATCGACGTCATGGATCGACAAGTTATGCATGGTCGGGACAACCGACTCCATGGCCGACTGCCTGCTGTGCTGAGTGTTGTCCTCGTTGCTATGCTCGGCGGCGCCTCTTCTGATATTGTTGAAGTGTTGTCTGTTCGGATCGACGAACTCGATAGCGGTGCTGTTACCGTACACGTCGATGATAGCCCACAACGGGCCGCGGGTCTCAACGCCGCTGAAGAATAATCCTTTCTCCTCGCCATTGACGCCGAAATGCACATCACCGGCCGACGTGACATAGTAAAATAGAACCGTGTCCCTTTCGGCTAACCTCTCGGCCAAAGCCTTCGCCCAGTAACCGGGTTTGTTCGTCAGGTCCGGACAAGCGTACCTTGGCAGACCGTTCCTGAGGTTGATCGGGTCGTTGCTCGTGAAACCGAACCGTATTACTCCGCTCCAGTTGTCCGAGATCTCGAGGAATTTGATGCAGACCTGCGTCAGAGAGAAACATCATTAATATCTAGCCCTCTGTCGCGTGTATCGCGGCTCGTCAATTTAATGAGAAATTCATTCAGACGACCGGAACGTGCTATACCGAAGATCCAGCACTAGTTTAATTGGATTTGGCTTTCTATTAGTATGCACAATATCTATCAATAGTTCAGATCAATATTGCTTCTCCGAGACCGATCTTTTCGGTCAGCTTTATTGGACACGCTTAATAATGGGGACTTAATCTCGAGTTTAAAAGCGAAAGAAGGTAAAAAAATAATAGAGGAGATTAATGGCTGGAGACCAGAACATTTTTCTCAAGTTTCCAGAGAGGAATTGAAAGACTATGTATCAAAGAGGACACACGCCTGGACGATGCTTCTCGTAAGCCCCCCTCCGTCTGTGGCCTACAAATTGACCATGAGAATTCTTCTAATAAGGACTTGAGCTACCTAAACACACTGACCTCGCGTTCCCAGAACTCCTTAGCTGAAATGTAAAAGTCTCGTAGACCTGCTAACCGCGCCACTTATAATTAAAATTTGAAGTTCTTCTGACTCTGCATTGCTAGTCAATTTTAATCAAGGGAGCAATGGTTTTCATTTTACGATGTTAGCGGGGCGTAACACTTTCTATTCGAAATTGAATCACAATTCATTCTTATCCTTCTCAATTGAGAAATTGTGAGGACTAATCGACGAGGTGAAGCGACTCGAGCGAAGAGATTTGCATCGAACGATCGGTCGAAATCGTGAGGAATGACGGGATCTCGAGACAGAAGTGAATTTCCAACGATCACACGAGAGTCCCGCAACGAGACACCGGCACACCAGTGTCACGCGAATATTGATCGCGCCGTTGCATAATTTCAACCCGGTGGTCTATGGGTGCCGATTCAGAGTCGACGTCGCGGAATTAAATCAATCCTCATATTTCTATAATCTCTCTCCTCGTGTGTCCGCGAAAATGCCGTTGAAAAAAGTCTGCTTTCGCTCTATCAAGTTCGGCTACGTTATACGTCACGAGACGAAACGTGACGGAAATCTCGAAGGCGATAGTTAACAGTGGGGAAACGGGTTGCGTAATATCGGGTTCACGTCGAACAATTCCTTTTCGTAGAACGGAATGTCTTTACCGTGGCTTTGTCTTTTAGAACAGCTGTTTTTACGATTGCCGGCTATGGTCGGACCGACACGAATGGGCGATTCGCCGACGATTCTCGCAAGAACGAAACTTGCCGAGGAAACTGTTCTCTCATTAACCATTTTCTCATCCCCAAACAAAACAAATTACAACTCACATTCATTCTCACATCCACGCAATCTTAGGCGTCTGTTCATTTTTCTCATAAATTGTATAAAACCCGCAGTCTATTCGTCACTGCAAGGTTCATAAAACTACAATTGCAATCGACCTGCAAAAATCGTATTTGATATTTTCATGAGATCTCTACGAATGCAACACATTCTATTCCGACGAAAAAGAGAATTCGAATATCTCCAAAAAGTAAAAGTAAAGTAATGATATTTGGTCCCCTCGGGGTTTCAAATCCATTTACCAATCTCCCCTCTTTCCACTCTCACTATCGCCTAATTTCAGCGGGACCTACAGTTTTATTATTAAGGTGGGTTCCCAACCACCTTGGGGCACCACAGTTTAGATATCAGATGAAAACCTTTTTCTAATGAAAAGCATTTTCAGAGGTGCCGGCGGGATTCGAACCCGGGACCACGGTGTGTTCGTAGTCGTGAGCCTTACGAGCCTTTTGAGCCACTGCGCGCCCGATCCCCAAAAAGTAATTATTTCGAATACTAGTATTCCCACGCGTAGAAAGCGTATACAAACATCCGCGATAATTGCCTATCATGACCATCATCTGTTGAATATGCAAACGGCTGGGGAACACCCACAAACAATTATCGAATGCTTGCGAAAATGATTTACAGAGTGTACAGGCTTTAGATAGCAAAACAAACGCAGTTGCATTCGCAGAAAGTCCTGGAGCCATTGCGTCGGTGCTAGAGGTCGGAGAGGCTAAGTTTTGCAGGATGCCGATCATGCCAATACACAGCCAATAGTGATCAATCGGGATCATTCGTCGCGGATGATGAAAATCTGATCCCAAGGTGTTTAGTGAAATCCACGAGGAACCTTCGGATGCCTCGCCCACGCTCTCTCGACAATTCTCTATCGAAGAGAGAGGACAGAGAGAGTGAGAGAGAGAGACAAGATGAAAGGAGAGCGGCACACGCCAGTTGCTACGCAGTCTATCCGCGGACGAGTAAGTTCGATATGGACAGTGGTCGTCGGTCGACAAAACGATACGTACGCTAAACCGTCGGCCCACGTGAGCGAGATGGCTGGCCTCTTCAGGGTCGGCCACGGTTTACTAGACAGGGAATGCAAATGACGGCGGCGGCGTCGTCGAGTGGAACAAGAGTCACCCGATTCTCACAATTAAGCGCCGCTCTAGCGTATACGATTTGCCAGGCGACAGGCGGGAAACGAGGAAACGCGGAAAAATGCGAAGGGTTTTTTGCGACGGTCTCTCCAGCAGCGCTTTCCATCGGCGACAAAACAACCAGCTAACTCGAGCCGATTAATTATTCTGACCCGATCGGGAATTCGTAATCAGACCCGATCGAGAACACCTCTCTCTTTTTCCGAAATCGGTGGGAAACAGAGAATTCTCTTTTTTGCCTACCCCCATGGCTATTTTTATATGTTTTTATTACATTGTGTGTGCATAAAAAATTGAATGTACTTGTTAATGATTCTGGTATGAGTAATTGAATGTACCTTTTCACCGACTCGAACAGGTCTCGCACTGAACGTGACACCCTTGCAGAAGCTCTCGTGTCTTCTGGCGATGGTCCCGCCATTGCAGAGTCTGATATTGTCACCATGAACTTGATGGAACGTCAATGGTGGTAGGTTGTTGGTACCAGCACTGGATGATCTTGGTGCTGTAACAATTCAAAAAGAGCCACACGTTAATATATGTATTCGAGACTTACCTAGACCAAGGGGAAACAATCAGACAATTTTTACAGATTCTGGTACATCGATAAACTCTGGAAAATATTCTTTACTATTCTCGATCGAATACAAAGTTTTAACAGGGCAAATCAATTATGCAATCCGTATCAAACTTTCTACGCTCTGTTACCTTCGCTTTCGATGCAATCTAAGAAATCTGAATTATTTAAAGCGTGACTGACTAAAACCCATTTCATACCGAGCCGAGAGGGTCCGCCGTTTCTAAGAATCGAAAATAGGATCCGAGGGACCAGGTCAATTCAGGGACCAAGCTTTAAATCAAATTACCCAATTTCCAGCCAAAATTCCTGGTCGATAATTAACGCTCGATTGACGACTATTATTCATTACAACTTTTACAACGAAATTATAAGAATAAAATGGTTAATTCCATCTTAAGATGGTCTAGCGAGTTTCTTTCTTTTAATAAAAATCGAGCAATATTCGGAGAGACATTTCTAGTTTCAGACTGTTCGGTTCCGCAGGATAACGATTATGATTTATGCGACTGTTCCAGGATTAGGGAAAATCCTCTGACTCGGTGCACGATCGCGTCTTTGAGTCGGACACAGATTCGGTTGTTTTGGGAACGTAAACGGAGTCTTTGGGTCACGGATGAAAACTCGTGGAAGGAAAGTACCTCGCGGCCGGGAAATTCCTCCGAGTCAGCCGCGAAACAAAAGCCGCGAAAGAGAAGGAGAGGGATGCATGAAGACGGTTATCTATGCAAGGCGGAAAGAGAGAGAGAGAGAAAGAGGGAGAAAGGAAAGATGGAATTCGATCGAGAAACTGAAATGCAAAACCACCTCTCGAAGCAGCTCGAGCGTTTCCACTTCGGTATTTCATAACTCCAGCTTGCCGGGCCGGAATGCGGGAATACTGCCAGGATATTCCCAGGGTGAAATCGGGATCTGTGTACGACGAGGACACCATGCCGGATTTTCAACCCTCGATTTTTACCAGACAATTAACCTCCTTCGTTGTTTTGTTCGTTGAACAATCGTCCTTTCAATCTTTATTTTAAGGGTGACTTAAAATCATTTTATTTCTCGATGTCCTTTAAATAATGAAGCTCGTTTAATATGTGGGTTTAACGGTCGAGGAAATTGATAAGTCTTAATTAGGAGATAATGTTTTATCTATTTCCTCTAATATGTAAGTATATAATTAAACGAAAAATTATGAATTGATAGTGATACAAAATAAATAACACGATTCTATACACCAACAATTAACAGATCAAAATCTTGAAATAATGCGATAATAAGATATCCTTTAAATAAATGTTACCAAAATAAATAAAAACTCGAGTTTTTTAATAAAAAAAACCTATTAACCAAAATATTCCTCAATATTTCAACTCTACAATTACAAGGAAAATTAGAAGACAAATCTAAAAAAGAAGGACACAAGGTATCAACCCAAAAGAACACTATCACTGTCAATCACAAGGAGGAGGACAATTCAAGAAAACTTTGTAACCGACCCAGACAATAGCACATGGGAACCAGGTTCATTGAAAAGTGTCACAATTTACGAACAAATAGAGACTATGTGTAAAAACTAAGAAAGAGGAAACGATCGAACAGAACAGAAAAGAAAAGAAATCGCGAGAAGCTCTGCCTCGAGTTCACAACCGTCACTCGCGATAGTTCAGTTCCGACTGACTATCGATATGCGAGGCCGGTGGTGGTATCGCAGTCGATATCGTACGTGCGCCACGCACCGGAAACCGCACATTCGGTGGCGGAAGCGGCCGCAACAGAAGGCGCGTCGCGTTCCGAGGCGAGTACGCTTTCTCCGCGAGCGGATGCGCCCCGAAACCGCCTTGAACAATGCCCGGCAACAGGAAGCAACTCGATAGCGAGGTCGTCCGAGACTTCTGCAGGCTTCGGCCATTTCCTTTCGGCTCGCGATTGGCAGAACCGCCTGCAACGACTTTTCCCAAGCCGACGAAACACGAATGCATCTCGGCTCCCTTCTACAATGAACACGCCAGAACCTTCTTCAGCGAATATTTATTGTAATTTCATTTTGAGGAATTCTTATAATAATTTAATATTAAACTTAATTTCAGAGTAGATTCTAGCAGATTATCTGTAAAAAATATTGCTTTGAATCCTTTCACCATTTTAGATCTCACCCGGTGATATCTACTTATAATCGTAAATTTATCGACAACACATAAGATCGCAGTCCAAGTTACATCGCGCACAGCAAAATAAAATTGAAAGACCGGTTTCTGCTACATGAATGAATTTCCAGTTTTATCAAAAGATCGACTCGTTTTCCCGTTTCCGGTGCAGATCCGAAATGGCCGAGAACCGCGCGTGAGAAAGAAACAGCCTAATTTTCATTCGAGCCGCGATTAATCGGCTAACGAGCCGAAACCGCTTTGGCTCCCGCGAGCGTCGTCGATCAGCCAAGGCAGTCACGATCTATGGATCGTTGTGGAAAAATCCACGCGCACGATAGGTTTCTCACGGTCCGGCTAAGGCGCGTATTACGAACCAGTCGACCGCGATTGTAATTTTTAATCCGTCACCCTGACCGAGCGATTTCGTTTTCTCGCGAGAACCTACCGTTAGCGCCACGTTCTCTCGATCTGTTAGCGAAGAATACGCCTGTTCAAAGGGAACCCTTGTCGGTTCGAAGGGATTGTAATAACCGCGCGGAACGATCGCGTGCACTCTTTGGACCGCGTCGAACCACTTCTTCCGTTTTTTCCCGTCGTCGAGGCTCTGTTTCGTGGGATATCGAATATCGGTCAGTTTCGATGAGAAACGCTGATTTCGTTTTCAGTCGATTCCTCTTAAACTTCCGTTGCCCTTTCTTCCGCTGATTGCTGCCATTTTCACCGAGGTTCTTTTTTCGCAGGTCCCGCGGATTTCGTTTACGACTTCGCCGCTTTGCAATCATTTAATTTCTTCTCCAATCGCGCCGTATAATTTCGCCCCATTGTTGCACGATGATTTTTCTTTCCGCGAAATCTTAGCGTTAACGCGCGAACGTCTCCGTGGCCGTATCATTTCGAACAGTTCGAAATTCTGGCTCGAGAGACGTTACCTGTTTACGATTTCGGACGAAAAAGTCGGAGGAAATCCAGACGACTCGCTTCCGGTTAATAAAGAATCCATTGTTTCAGACATTTGCGCGGTGTCCCACGAGTCTTAATTTCATAGATCCCTATCTGTTTGTGTCGCGGCGGGGCACACAATAGCGTACAGTTAATTTTAATTATGCATACGATCGATCTTCTTTCTCTCTCTCTCTCTCTCTCTTCGAGATAGAAACGAGTCCTCGATTTTTAGCTTCGACAAAAATTCGTCTTTAGCCGCTTCCGGCTAATGACCATTTCACAGTCGAGTCACGAACGTTCAATTTTTCCTGCCTGCTCGAGCGAATCGCACGGATTTACCAATCAAGAAAAATCGTTTCTGCTCTGGAATTGCGTCACCGCTTGACTATTCGTTCATGAGTCACGGGACTGCGATTTGAAGCCGGGCTAATAGTACACCTGACGCAGGAGCACTGGAAGCGCTTCAACAATTTTGAACGAACGTTAATGCAAATGTCTTTTTCTGTGTTCCATGATTTGGTGAACTCGAGGAACATGTAAAAACGCCGTGGCGTAGCGGTGAATTGTAGGAGCAGGACGATTCCCATCGCGTCGTCGAGCGAGGATCGTGAAAATCACAATCCTCAGAGGTCGGCGCCGATTCGGCCTCCGTAATGACGCGTCTCGGAGATGATTTTCTGGCGGAGGAACCACCCCCGTCGCCGGCAGATGGCAATCGCCAGGGGTAAATGGAATCACGGTTCGTTTGATGGGACAACGAACGAGAACGGCGTAGTGCAACGGTACACATCGGAAGATTCCCACGGTGAATCGCGCGGCATTATGAACCGCGCCGAGGAAACCGCGTCGAGGAAATGCGCCTCGGCGTGGATAATCGCCAGAGGACTTCCAAGGATCACTTCGTCACAGGTCTGGGGAACGATCGGGCATAGATCGAGAAATCAACCGGGCCGCTGCTAATCGAACTCTTTAATTTTTCTGTTTAATTTTAATGTTTTTTAAGGAAGGGAGAAAATGGATCATTTTCCCAATTTTGTACAAAATCTAAATGATGAATGAATATTAAATTGTTTACATTGTTTAACGTAATAAGGAAGCGAAGCAGTAGCACAAGGCACCGCCGAATCAAACGATCGTAAATCGCGGCGAAATTGGATCATCGATCAGCTCGCTGCTCGAAGAAGCCGCTTTGACGATGGAGCGCCGAGGTCGCGATCGATCATCGCGTATCTGCCCTCTCGACCTCGACACTATCGATCCCGATGATCGACGCGGGAACGCGAACACCGTTAATAAGCATTACACACGCCTAGCTAGCGATTAATGTATCACTTTATAAGCAACCAGCAAATCTCGAGAGAAAAACAAATAAAAAAAAATCTCTTCGCGAGATACACGATACGAGGTGTATGAATGGTAAGATCGATTCAGAGATCGGTGTAACTGGTGAGAACGTTAAATGGAAGTTAATTGCACGGATTGCGGTCAGACCGAGTTACAAACCGAAACCGCAGTGGCGGTTTTCTATCGACTTCGCGATACTTTTTGCTAAAAAAGAAAGCGTTTCCGACGAGGAAGCAGAAAATCATCCTCTTGACATTATTTTCTATCGTCGCTTAATTTAACCGCTATTCTTTCAATAAAATGGTGCAAGTTCTTTCTAAATCTGTTTTCGAAATTCTCAAACTTTTCAGTAATTGCTGTGGTGCTCTTTGTGGATGACGTGAACGTCATCGACCGTTCGATCCACGATAATCGACAACACGAGCAGCCAACCCTTCGAGCTCGGATTTTCTCGGTTGAATCGCGCTTTGCATCAGCGCGCTTTGCATCGTGACCCTGAAAAACTGCGATTCCCTCGCGGCCCTTCACAATAAAAACAAATTTTTCCCGTCTGCTCCCCCCGTTCGGCGAACGTGTTCACTCTTGGATGAAATTGAACTCGCGCCCCGGAAACCGGTTGCCGCGGATCTGCCTCGACATGCGCGCCACTTTTCTCGAACGTCAGGCGGAAGAGAAGCGTAAACAGGAGAGCTGAGGAGAGGAAATGGTACCCCCGAGAACCCTTCAGAGAATTGCGTAAGAGTTGGGATCTCCAGGGGCGGTTCAAGTGAGCTGTCTCTTCGTGTTTTCGATGGACGTAGTCGATTTAAGAATTTAGAGATTTTCGTCAGCCAGAAAATCTTACACATGAATTATTTAAATTTGACTAGTGAATCGAAAACTTGGATATTCCACTGAGTAGTTCAGACTCCTCGAAGCTCGGTGTGCACCGTTCCTAACTGAGAAAGAGACATTTAGCAGGTGAAAGTGAGCAAGAAAGCATAACAAAGACACGCTCGCCTGTTCATTTACTGGACCGTAATTAATGCGAGACATAAACCGTGTGATAGGTGTGCATTACGGTGATGCACAACATCTTGGATGTTCCACTGGACTACAAACGAAACGTTAGCGAGCGTCAACCTGAAACTCTTTATCGTCTGTGCAGTGTTATTATTTCTTCGAGTCCCACAATCTAACCACGAGTTCAATAAAGAAAGAGTCCTCGATCTTCGAAGACGTTGTTCATCGACTCCACATTCGCAGAAGCCGAGAGTCGGCCGTTTGCATATTGATCCAGTGGAATACTGGGAACGAGTTTTCTCCGCGGACAACGATTTTCATTTCGGTTGCGTTTATACGATTCCCTCGTGGAACTGCTTCCTAGGAACAGAAACACGTCTCCTCTCGACGCGGGTTTTAATCGCTCGCGGGTTGCTAGGCGGCGCGGCGGATCGATCGTGCACGTAAATCGCGACTCTCAATGAGAGCCACGCTAGTAATTGGTCTATGCCCGCGCCTATGTTGCCATTCGCCAGTTCATCTCGTGGGAAACTCGTGACACACATTTGCACGGAAGTGTACCTCTCGGCGAAGCTTGGATCCTTGCATCTGACGCGCACACAGACACACAGCACCGCGAGAAGATCCTGCGATCTATCCGATGGAGTGCTACCGACTACGTCTCCGAGACTACCCGTGTTATCTTTATCCACTGTCTTCTAATTGCGACACTTCGCGCCGCGTTAACGAGTCTCGTAAACACCCGCGTTCGACACGAGGCGAAAACGATTTATGGCCTGGTGACGATTTTCTCTCGATCGTGACCAGAGGTGTTGTCGCCGATCATATTCTGTCGATCAAAACCGAACACAGGACTTGAAAGATCAGCTTTGTACTCTTCATGTAAAGTGTGATAAATAGACAACGGATCTTTATGCAAAATAAACGTTTTTTCATGTGAATTACAACAGATTAGAGTGAAATGGAGATTTAGTATATCCTTTCTTAAATTTTTATAATATGCTTACCTACTGTTTTAAATTACGCCTACTGATTTTTCCCATAAATGCATAAAGATCCGCTGTCCAGTGATAAACCTGTAGATTATAATAGCAACAAAATAGAATGTTGTTTGCTAACGAAAATAACAGAGTTTCTCTGTCCAGCTAGAAACTGTTAATTGCCGTGTTACGATCTCGAAAGTCGCCGAGGCGTTCCGGCGTCTGAGCCAGGGACGTTTTTGCGGAGGTGCCAAAAACGGCGACGCTTTCTACTCCAGCATAATGGGGAATGTCTAAACGAGAATAATTTCGGGAATGCAGACATATTTCGAGCCTGAATAAACGAGGAAACGTGGGCGAAATTACACGTGCGGAGAAGATCGCGCGAGTAGGCAGGTCCGTTTAAGAGTCCCGCTAAAAACCTAACAAGGCGAGACACAACGTCCGCGGAGAGAACGCACCACGTTGTTTTCGACTACGGCTCGGTATAATAACGCCGCGTAGCCGGCAACATTCCGATTATCAGCGAAGCGAAGTGAAAGTAATTTGTTGCACGGGGCGTCATTGTAACAATGCGGGGCCGCCTCCGCGATGTGAACGCGATGTCCTTTGCACGGTGTAAATAAACGAAGCCTTGACCGAGCTATGCGCCTAACCCGGGCCCATTCACATCGATGATTCCCGCGGCTGATCGCAGAAAATTGCGAATACAGGCCTCTAAATTGTGCTCGATTGACGCATCCTTCTGTTCCCCCCCGGGAGTTCGCCGAACCTCTTTCTTCCCCTAAAGAAAATTGTGCTGATAGGAAAAACGCTTCGTTAAACGCCACTTAGTACTCATTGTTTATCGGCGGACCCCCCGACCGGGGACTCTTAGATCTCCATTGAACGAGGATCAATCCAATCAACGGAAGATTCAGTAATTAAACGCGATCGAAGCGGGAGACCGATTTGTGATTTATTACGCGTTCGCGATGAGGTACCGCTAGTCAAAGGCCAAACACGTTCCACGCTCAATTTCTCCAGCCGGATAGTCGCTTCTCTTATTCTCATGCTTCTTCGTTTTCGCGACCCTACTTGCTACCCTAATTGCATGAAACCGCGGTGTCTCTTAGCTGGTATTCTTCTGGACTTTGTCAGAATGTTCGTTAATTTCAGGATGAAGTACACTTGCTTCTCGAGGAAGTCCTGCGGTCGGCTTCTCTGAAAATGGGGTTCTCGTTCCTCGGGGATTCAAGGTTGCCAGTAAACTCCGCAGAGAAAGCTTCGAAGGTCCTAAGACGTGCCCTCTTCAAGTTGTACCAGAATATCAATCCTCTAATCACCCGCAAATAACTGACTCGAGCTAGCTACCAGAAGGGAAGGCCTCCGAGTTCAAGGTTCGCTTAGGTCGCGGTAGTTAAACGTCCGAGTATAATGGGATTTTTCCGATGGCAACAGCTGTCGGACGATCCCAGTTCCGGGAATTTCGTGTTAATCGAATGTTCTAGTCGGACAGAGAGAAAGAGAAAGAGAGTAAGGGAAACCGTGGGTCGCGTGCTGTCTCGGATGCGCCGTTTTCAACGAGGCGGGCGTTGCGACCCGGTCGGATCAAGCACTCCAGGTACTGTTAAGCAGCACTGCCACGCCGAAGGAAGTTCCAGTAATGTTCTTCTCCTCGTGCACGGTGTGTTCCGTGTGTACAGGAACGTACACAGAGCCAGGAGGGGCCTTGTTCCCACGCCCGACGCCGTGATCTTTGCCGAGCTACTTAGTCCTCTAGTAGAAGGAGCATCTCTCTTTCTGCCTCTTTCTTCTCCTATCTCCTTTCCTCTTCTCTTTCTCTATTCATCTCTGTTCGTTGCTATTCCTGACTCACCTTTCGGTGAGTCTCTCTTTTTCTTTCTCTCTCTCTCTATCTCTCTAGCTATCCTCGACCAGTAAGACCTCTCTCCGAGCTACTCTCCTGTCGCTATCCTGAAACCGGAGGATACCTCTTTCTCGCTCCTCGACGACTATGTGGGTTACGTAAGGTGGCAATGCGCGAGCCTCGCGGCACGTTCGAGTAATAATAACGCGTACGAGGGGCAGCGAACCGGTGAACGGGAATAGAAGCACGGAGAAAGAGGGAGAGAGAGATTAACTGAGAACCTGACTGGAGAGAGCAAGAGAGGACGATGGGGGAGATTTTGAAGAGCAGGAAGTCTGGTTTCAACCCTTCTGGCGGTGTCGTTACGGGGGGCGCGGCAGAAATAGCAGGATTTCAGTCGTTATCTTGGGTATTTTTAAATGGATCGTTGATCGTGTGTTAAAAACTCATTCCCCACGGATTGGATCGGGAGTTTCAATGGTGGACTGAATGATGTTGAAACCGTCCCGAAAGAAATTGATGTTCAGAAGTGGTCGCTGAAGGGTTCACAAAAATTGCAAGTTCGTTTTCCTGGAGTTCGGGGCGACATGCCGGCGGGGTAAAATGGTAATGCGAAGTAGGTGCGAGCGAAGTATACATAGTGCGACCAGAAGCCAATCTTCCTCGCGCAAATCGTCCGAGGAACCGGAGAGACTTCAACGCTCGCCTAAGCGATGATCTTGCGGCGCAGTATCGGGGAAGAGCAGAGAGAAGATAGGATAGCACGCGGTTATAGTAATTAGAGTGAGACGGTACGGAACGAGGACGGAGAAGGATGTTGCGTGCACGTGAAGCAGAATCATAAACAATCGGCGTATTAAGGCAACGTCCACACGCGAATGTAAATACGCGCGGAATGATTAGGAACGTTCGAGGGGGTCTTCGAACTTGACGGAATCGCAGGAATGCCGGGAAAATCGATACGAACCCGTGGCTACGATCAATGTAATCTCGAATCGCGAACGGCAAAACCGCCTACCTGATAACGGGTCATTAGGTTTGCACGGTCAAAGATGATTTTATCGGAGAGGCCCGAGCGCAATCACGCTTCTTCCATTTTCGAAATAATACATCGAGCATAACTCGAACCCTTCGGCTGGGTTCTTCTAGTCGGGAATCCCGTTGAAACGATCCGAAACTAAGAGAGAAACTCGCGAGAGCGTCATTAATTATCTAATACAGTTATCAACGGCGATATCGGAACGTTGATTAGAGCGGAATGAAAATCGCGAGGGAACGGCGAAATTCTATTCCTCGAACGTGGCTAACGTTAATAGCCTGCCGGAAGAAAACCAGCGACCATAAAACTTTAAACGTCAGCGTGCTCTACTTTTTAATGGAACATTCGGCGAGATCCAGTTCATGAGTAATTGTCCGTTTACGAATCGCTAATTCTAATCCCGCTGATCCGCGGAATTTCAGCTGATTCGCGAATACAGTCTTCCCTCGCATAGTGTTACCATCTTGGGGGCATGGAGGCTCGGTAACATAGAGAATGCAAACAGGAAAGTTTTTAATTTTTCATTCTTTCTTAACGGAACTTTTACCAATGTATTTGTGAGATTTTTCTAATTAAAATGAGTCTAAACATAAGCATAATTTGGAACCATATTCACCGATTTAAAGTGTGAGCGTAACTTGCTATGACACAGGTAAATATAATTGTAAAAGTTCTGGAAATAAAGAATAAAAATAAAGCTGTGCTCTGCGCGGCCATCTTCTCCACCGTCGATCGAAACCGAAACCGTTATCGAAATTTTTAAGCTACGACCCTCGAGACCTCTGCAAATGCGTCTTCTTCATAATGCAACAAATGTTCGAACAGAGAAGTGTTTCCCGATCGGGGACCTTCATCGAAAATCCACCCCCTCAGGACACCGCAACCCCCGAGTTGCAACACAGGACGCGACAAGTGCATATTCCCATCGCGGCACTTTTAATGCGGCCACCATCGCTGGCCAAGGAACAATCGGATTAACGAAGTTAAACGATAGGGTGGCAAGGAGACCGCGCAACCCCTGGGTCCACCCTCTGTTGCGAATTGAACCGCGCATCTGTCGCGTTTCGCACGTACAGGATCGCGGAGGAGTTTGCGGGGGTGGTCTTTCTAAGAGAAGGAAAACAAGAGGCTTTGCGGGGGCCTGCCTGGAAGATTAACTACCACTATGGAGAAGACCATAAGGGTGGTTTGTGATCGGTAAACAACGGTGACACGTGGTTTTTCTGTTGAGTTATGGGATCCCGTTCTTTTCGAGCTTATCAACGCAGGATGTTCGACCAGATGAGTGTTGGCTCGTTCTCTTTCAACTTTTGGGGTTTGCTACTGTTCCGGCCGATCTACACTCGGCTGATCCGCTCCAACCGACGTCGCGTAGCCGAGCGGATGACGTCAGCCGCGTGGCTCCCCACTTTGTGATCCACCGAACGCACGAATTTCGATTACGCTCAGGCTGATCGACGGCCTTTTTCGTCCGGCTCTGTTGACGACACGCGTTGTGTATACCTCGTTGATCCGCAAGACATTCGTTAAACCCGCTATTCGCTACCAATCCGCTATTCGCTACCAATTTATTACATTCGTAGTCTATCACCTTATTTCGTGTTACGTTTCGTTGGTTCTGGTATATTGTGTTATAATATCATATTAAAGTGTTTGTCAACCACCGTACATACGTTCGTCAATCACCCACGACCATCTCCGATTTTCGTATCCGATCTCGCAACAGCTACCCTCTTGAAAATGTATTGAAACGGTGATTTGAAAATTGGGTAACTGGGTCTTGTATTCGGAAAATTCATTCGGATAAACATTCGTTTGAAGATAGTCGGATCTATTTTCGTCAGAGGTCTATTTGATCAGTATTATCGATAAGATAGATTTTTCCTCTAAAGAGATAATGTAACGAGATAGTATTGCGACAACAATCGCCAGTGTCGTTTTATCGTTGAAGATACATATTAGTTGAAGATCAGAATCTTGAAAATTGGGAATCGTTGGTCGATTCCGAGGTTCCGGTGAACCATTTCAATTGGAATTGAAAGGTGCAGGATAGCGTAATGCTGAACGTAAACGCCGAGCAACACGTAATGTGTCGCGAACGATGAGTCACGACGCGCGTTAATGAAATTCCACTTCCTCGAACGACAAAGAAACGCGTGTCTCGCCTGTTGTTGCGAAGTATCCGTGCCTTGTGCGTTAATTTCACAAACGACCCGGCCAACGGACACTGCTAACGGTCGTATAATTATATGAAAAGATCTCTAACTTCTCAGCAAATCCAACCGCTTTGCTCAGCATAGAATAGAAAAAGTGGCTGGCTAATATTTCTGTCTTACCTCCATATTTGTATAAGAATCATTAAAGATAATGTTACTGGAAAATGAGATATTTACACATGTGTACTTATTATCATTAAAATAAACTGTAACAAATGGACAGCGGATATTTATGCAAAATAAAAATTGTCTGCCCTGCATTGCAACAAAGTGGAGTGAAGTAGAAGTTTATTCTCATTAAAAAGATATGTCTAATGAAACAGTCGTTTCAAATTCTTCTAATCTTTTCACTGTTTTAATTAACGAACGCATAAAATCCGCTGTCTAATGATAAACTATGAAACGTAATAAAAGGAAACATTTTTAAATTACAACAGGAGAAAAACAAAAAATAGTATTAACATATATAATATAACTGTAACGTACCGTATGTACACCGATATTCACAAAAATAATAAATTAACGAAATTAACGAAAGCATTATAAAATTTTCTATGATCACAGACGATATAATGTTTACATTTTCAGAGATGTATGATCATAATGAAAATCATGTTGAACAAAAGACGTTGAACGCGTCCCCCCAGCCCATAGGCGCGGGCGCGCCGAGTTTGAATTTGAATCTGGTGACGCGTCACGTGACACGGCCAACCGTCCCCTGTATTTATAAACGGTCGCGCGACGACACATGTGCAGCAGAACGGTAAAACTGCTACGGAATCTTAGCGGGAGGGCTGTGTCGGCCGCCGCGGGTGAGAAACACCATAAAACAAAAAAGACCAGACGAATATATTCAGTATACTCACCGAAACCATTTGCCAAGAGCCTGAGCCGCGCCACTCTGGTGGCCCTATTGATGGTGAACGGTCTTCTCGGCCGTTGACAAGACAGAGACAAAGCCATATCGATACAATAGGCTCGAACCTCACCAGAATTGAAAAGAAACCCGGCGAACCGAAAACCTTTCACGGACCTCCGAAGTCTCCGGAACAAACTTTCCAAACAATCTCTACGAAATCTCTCGAGCCACTACCTTAATCAAATCACTAGACCGCGGATATTATGCATCGATCAAACAAAATCAATAGATGGAATACAACATTTTCTTCTTGTTTCTTATTATTGACTTGGAAAAGATCCGCGGTCTACAAATGCGCTCTATCTCGAATGTGTACTCAACGGTCGTTAACTATCCTAACCTAAAAACCGCGTTCTGAAATTGAATTGCTGAATAAAAATTTCCCGACTCCGTTTTCCCGCACTAATACTCGATCGGAGCATTCTACGTAACAAGACTCGAAACACTTTTCTAAGATCGTGATTCTTTGAATAGAATTATTTGTTGAACACGTTGTCCGCGGGCTTTGAATAATATCGATCGAAGAATTTCGAAATGATCGCGGTAATTATCTGTTTAAATTTGAAACATTTATATGCGGGCTATTCTGAATAACTTCGATCGAAGAATCTCAGAGGAAAGATCTTCTTTAATTCTTGTTATATATTAAATACGAATAACGCGGGTATACAAACTGAGTACGCGGCCCGCGTGTAACGTGTTAAAATATTTGCCAGACTTACTTGCGATCAACCTCATCCTATTCAATATCGGAAGTATCGAAATCTTCGAATAGCTCGGATCTCGAAGAGGTGTTTTCAAAGGGGAAGATGGCGCTGCGTGGCCGGAAGAAAGAAGGAAGCGGCACGCGACAGTCCCATGGCTGTCACCCGTGATTTCTCAATCAAGAGATCGTTTAGAAAATTCTTTTGAGAAACGGGGAAACAACGATTCGCGCGGAGAGTCCCGTGAAAAGGCGGGCAGCTTGAACCACGCCGCTACAACGACTGGCTTCGTTGCAGAAGCAAACTCCCCATCTGCTGTGTTGTTCGTAACTGCCCCAACTCCCTGCTGTCATTACGCGGCAGTGTGTGTGCGAGCACGCCCTCGTCCGTGCGCGTCCCTGTGCTCGCTCTCGCATACACACTGCGAACCGATTCGTGCGTGCCGGCAGACGGACGTTCTAACCTCTCGAAGCGGAAAGGTTGCGGTGAATCGGAACGCTTGTATCTGGAGGATATCTCACCTTGCGAGAACAGAAACCCACTGATAAGGTATTTTATCAACTTTCATGGAATAGGAGATTCCTTTTTACAAGTAAAAGCCATATTACGGAACGATAAGCTTTGGCACGAGCCAAGGATGAACTTGTACAATGTAGATAACGGTTTCGAGAACGTTTTCGTCCCGCTCGAATTCTGACGACTTATCGAATGTAAACATTTCCAAGATTCTACGGTGGATATCGATAATGTCAGTCTCTATGGTAACATCGATCAGTTGTAAATTTTGTAATATAGTTTCGGTAGACTTTGTTAATGTAATGCAACGAATTGTCAAGATACCTTTGTCTAATAAATATGTAACTTTGTTTTTAGGTCCTATTTTATTGGTGTTATATCGATAATTACAAAACATTAAAGCATTAAATTTAGTGTTTGAAACGTAGAGGTGCACACTAGGAAATATTTATTTTGCATTGAAGTAGTTACCGACCGAGTAACTGAAAGCGAGTAACTGAGGGTTAATGAATTGGGTTACAATAGGATTTTCAATCTCTGTACTATAATAACAGAGAGCATGAAAATCTTTTTTTTTATTGTATTCAAAAGTATTGTATTACATTGTAGGGTAATTGTTGCAGCAGCCAGCCATCAAGGATTGTTGGTATTAGTATATTATTTCCTAAATGTTTTATAATCAACTCGAGAGAGCTCACACGTATTCTTTGAAATGTTTAGTTGCTGTTGCCATTATTCGAGAAGAACCGATGTTGCCAGCAAGAGGCTGGTTCAGGGGGCCAGGTTTCGTGACATTCTTGACCCAAATCGAGACTTTTCAAAAACCGATCTTGCCAGGCAATCGCAAGCGTAGATATTACGAGCCTCGTGTGCAAGTAAAGGCATGTATGTCGCAGCTGCAGCTGCCTGCAAGAGCGGAACACTGGGCTTTGGGGATGGCAACGGTTGCGCACCACCTGGCCTCAGGAAGCCCAGCACCGGGCCTCGGCATTGGCGTAGACTCTGCTCGAGACGAACGACCGGAAAAAAAAGGGGAGCGAAGGGAGGAGAGCACAATAGAGACCGACTTTCGAAATTCCGGCACCCTAAGAGCCGCTCTAAGCGGACTGAAAATCGATCGATCGCCCTTCGAAGTTCTACCGCGATAAAATCCTACCCCAATGTTTTCTGCTCTCGCCGATGCTAACTTCATGACTACCCTCCGAAAAAAAACGTCGGCATGCCAGGCACAAGCAAATGTTAATTGTAGAATTTCCTGTTTTATATTGTGAACCTGTTTCATCGATTTAGACGGGGTTAACACCACCTTTGAATTGAGGGTAAATTTTTTTAAAAATCTTTCGAGTAGCTCGTTTCTAATTCGGGCATACTTTTTTTGGAATCCATAAGTCGACTGACGTGATTAACTTCTAGGGCACATCTGTGCGTGATTCGTCACTTCTTAAAAATTTCTTCTTCGGAACCGAGTGAGCTATTTCTGTAGCACATGGGGTCTAGTAATTAAAATGTATGTCTGGTTACTTCAATGTTCGTGCCCATAATTTAAAAAGAAATGAGTTTATCAGTTACTTCACATTATTTCAGATAGTGCTTGTTATTTCAACATTCTATTTCCTTTAGACCACTTTCATAATTATGGGCACATTTAAAAGGAAACAATTATCTCTTTTGGAAAATTTCATTACAGTCCGCACATTTATCACTGGCTCATTGTACATTCGTTAGAGAAACTCATTCGTCGAAGGGAGGAAGAAGCTATACTGATGGATCGCTTACGTCGCATTATGGCGAACCCCCGTACAAATGACGCAATACGCAAATTTTCCCGCTTTACGAGATGATCATTTTCACGGGATATTACTACACTTGATCGCATTAATATCTACGAGCATAATAACTTAGGATAGGATTAGGGGTGGCGCGACCCCATGGATATTCCCTTACTGCATGTGCGCGTTAGTTCCATAGCTGTGAACCCCGTTTACCCTCGAAATAGAAAATAGCGTAATGGCTCGTGAAATTTGCATGCCCTGACACACTCCCCTTTTAACCTACCACAAGTTGTCGGAAAGTGACAAAATAATACAAACTGCGCCGACCTAAGAACCTCGAGGAAATGTTTCTTTCAACAATTTGTTAATGTTCCTCTAGAAATATTACAAAATTTCTTTGAATGTCTATTCTTTGCTGGCTAATATATTCGTGTGTATAGAATTGAAGTGAGAATTTGTGCAAATATGTAAAATACAAAAGGTTCAAATAATCTATACATTTGGGTTGGCTACATAAGGGTTAATTATCCTAACTGAGGTTACGGTAGAAAATAGAGACACGTTCTCGGCCGAACCGGTGAAAAACCCGATTGAACTGCATCCCCTCGGAAGGGCAAATGAAGTAGAATGAATCCGGGGAGCATATTTTCCAAGACTTAATTCCCCTAAAGGGAAGAGGGTGCAGCCTCTGACCAGCGAATTAACGCATTAAGCCGACGCTGCGAGCGACGGCAGCATTTCTATAGAGTTTCCGCAGAGCGAGCGGTACAACAGGAGGTGGAAGCGTAACCTCTTGCCACCCCCATCAGCCCATGGGGTTTGCGCGTGGATATCGCAATAGAAGCTGTATCGATCCCGCCCCGACACGAGACCGGCTGTTGTCAGGGGGTTGATAACGATATGCAAGCTCTATAGACCGCCGCTGCTAAAAGCTACAGCTTTGAGCTCCTGATACTCTCTCCACAGGACACTCCTCTACTTGTCCCGGCCATTTTCCCCATAAAGGAACAAGCACGATCTCTATGGGGTCGACACGAAACTCGAAGCACAAACAGATAAAAGAAATAGAATTCTACCGAGTAATAACAAGACTGCATACGACTGTATACAATTTTTTATCGTAATTTCTGCTGCGACGAAGAAGTTTATTCGGATAGAAAGGTTGAAATCAAGTTGACTCGAGAATAATCTCAAGGTGCAAATGCTCCAGCTGAAATATGCTAATGAAGCTGCGCTCCGTCGCGTCGCTTTGAGGAAAACCTTTGAAAATTTGATTCAGTTTATCTCGCCTGCTCTACGAGAGGAACCATTTGCGCCGATAAAAAAGGTACTTGCGTGCCTGTTCTCTCTTTCGTTAGCCAGTCGGCGGAGTAGTTTAAGGGAGGTTTTCAACGGGCGAAGAGGGAAATTAGTTTGGAAAAATGCGAAACGGTGAAGTGGCTCCTGGTGTCGGCTGATCGATAAGCGGACTCTTCGATGGCTTTCAGGCAGCTCTGTTGATTTATCTCGAGCACTTTCCATTAACGTTTGCCGGCTGATCGTCGAACGAAAGGTTGGAAGGTCGGTCAGAAATTAGAGTGAAAACCTTTTCAACCGCTAACGGCACGCTGATCAAGCTTTACACTTACGGAAGCGGCAAGTGGAAATAATAAATACGGCCTTCTAGTCGCGTTGACGTTCGAAGAATTTGTAACGTAGACCTGTTTTAAATCACAAGTCTGACTTGATGTTGCAAAGCAAGTGGTCGATATAGCAGTAACATCGCTTACAGTGTCTTTCTATTCTCCTGTTTCATCGAAACGACTATCTAACGTTTTAAGAAGTTATAAAATCGAGATTAACATATTCACCCCTCGTCGCAAAAAATGTTCGCTAATTTTCAATGACCGGCGAGCAACGTCTCCGACGCAACTGAACTCGAAGGATCATTTGGTGCCGTTTCACGAAGAGCTCGCGAATTTCCATAACCGCGGAACAGATGGCCGGTGTTCACTGCACGTGTTTCGAGAAAGGAAAAGGCACCTTGTTGTCATCGGGATTTGCATGTGAATTCCCACGGACTCGGCGTACGGATATTTTTTGTTCTCTACTCCGGGGACCGAGCGCCTGCCGCAGGAAGGAAGGAAGGAAGTTAGCGGGAAAAGAAGAAGGGATCTTGCGAAGGGGAAGCCATTCGGAGACCGACGACTTCCCCTCAGGATATTGTGGCAGATGGGCTGGGCGAAGCCTATCCTCACGTACGAGCCTTTCTCGAGCAACTTGGAAACTCCTGGTCAAGCATTTAGCAGGATTTTCTGACCGTTCACCGATCCCTCTCATCAAGTCCTTCGTTCTAATCATTAAAAGCTACAAGATTAGGGTTCTTCCGGCGTCCTCGAAATTTCTACAACTTGCGAATGCTGCTTCCCGGTAGGTATTAGGTTGGAGCGAAAGAAACGACACACAAATTCATTCAAATACGACAGAGCTTCCCCTCCAACTTAATATTAATGCACAGCTGACCAACGTTTTTCCTACCAAGAAGATTGAACATTTCTCTGACGAAGCCTGGTCTTTCAGGTGGCCGGAATATCGATCAAAGAGGATCTGTCTCAAAGAAGGAACGACCGACCTCTCGGAGGAGCGTCTTGGATCGTGATTCGGACGATGAGCGTCTCGAACGAGGAGCATCTTAATTTACGTAGAAGCCGGTGCATTAACGAGGACAGCTTAATCACAAGCAGGACAAAATGTTCCACGGGTTGCGGTGAGTAGCTTTTTGATGTTATCGCGGCCTGTCCGTCAGTGTCGGGCCGGGGTCGTTCGAGTTTCCAGGTTGGGAAGAAAAGCTGGTCAAGGTATAATTGGAGGAGAGAGAGAACAAAGAAAGAGAGAGAATCATCTCTCGGTGTATGCACGAGGAGGCAGATTAAGACGCCGGGGCCATAACGTCGTTTGCTCTCGTCCACCGCCTATTGCTCTCGTTGCTCGAGGAACTTTCTCGGGTTTACGCGGGGGTCAATGGTTCAACGTGGTTCTCATGTTTGTACACTGCGTTTCATCTCGCGCTCCGTTGGACACCCGAGCTTTTGTCGGATTAAAGCTTGCTTCAAGTACGACTGCAAACCGCGCGACCTGCTTTTCCTGGGGTGACTCGGAATGGGGACAATCAGTTCAGCTTGCGCCCCTAAACTCCTATAGCTTTTGCGCGAACTGCGTTGCCGAGCACATCGTCGTTAACTGTCGGCTATTAATACACCTTATTAATCCGAGCCATTCGGCGAACAATTCCAGCTCCTTCCAAATTCTGAACAATAGCCTCTCCGGATCCCCTAGTCGATAGTTGGGCTAGTTTGTGCGAATAACAAAAATCACTAAAATTTCTTGTGTGCAACAAATCCATTGTGAATTTAATATTATATTAATATTATATATAGAATTAGTATTATACCAATTTCATATAATTGGAAGAAATGTTTAATTTTCAAAGGGCTAAAACTGGGGTGTCCAAGGTGATTCGGAATCCATCTTAATAAACTGTCGGTCCCAAATAAATAAAATATAAAATATTGTGAATTTAATATCCACCCAAAGAAAAGAACGAAAAATGTTTACTTCGAAGTTTAGACCTCTTCAGACTCTTTCAGCCCTCTTCGGGTTACTGCGCGAAGCCCATTCCCTTAACAAATGAGTGGTCCCCGGACAAGAAAAATGGAGTAATATCCAGGATGACTATTGTTACGTCTGGCAACATAATGTCGCAGCGGCAATAGGGGTCAGGTCGTTAAGGGGGAGCCGTAACTCGTCAGATATGTGGCTCCCGCTCGTTTACGATATGACAACTGCATCATTTGGCAATGTTAATATCGAGATCCACGAGAAAGGACTCGTTAACTGTCTGCCAACACCTAATAGAAGCCACTACCGGCGACGTTTTTTGGCTTCTGGAAAACCGACTTTAGATTACCCTCTCCTCTAATTCCCAGACACCCCTAACTTTCTCACAGCTATCGGAGTGTCTGGTTTCCCGGCAGGAAATAGGATTTCGGCTCCTACGTCGGCTGCAGAGAAAGCAAATTCCCACAAAACACCGGTGAGATTAGCGCAAAACAAAACGTCGCCGCAGGTAAAGCGATTTATTAGAATGAAAGAAAGTATAGTCTTCTTGGATAGTAGTCCTGTGTGGTTGTCGTCCGTGGATCACTCGGTAAGAGCGAGCCTCATCGATGATAATTAAAAACGGTGGTACTAAAAGTCTTTTGCATTTGTTATCCAGTTTTTGTAATTGGTGTAGAACACATTTTTACGATCCGCAGTCGACGAGATTGCGAACGTAGTTTGCTCGACCGAATTAGAAAGCTAAAAATCTTTTGTTTCGGCCCGGATTCTAAAATAGCGCTTAATGCCAGACAAATGGTGTTTCCCGAGGTAAATCGACGATTCCCAGGAGGTCTGGATCGTTTCACCGGCGGGTCCACTCATATTTTTCAAACATGTTCGCCCGTAAATCCCGCGCTAAACCGAACGCATTCGCAGGACATTTACTCGGGAGATAGCGCGATCCCGATGAACTGTAAAGTCTGAGTTAATATATCGGTCGCATAAATCGCCGCCGACAGGCCAACAATTTCCCATTGTTTACGCCTGGTGCCGGTGCGGTGTTTGCCGGGTGGATCACCGACGCGCCACGGCCTCGTAAATCAACCCCCGAAAACTCGAATTTAAGACTTTCCCATCCGAGCATCCGCAACTCGCCACTATACTTCGCTCGTCCTCGAGAAACACCGAAACTTTCAAGAAAATCCCTAAATTCGCGAAACCGATCACCCTGATCCCCGACAAAGAAACCAAACCCATCTTTGGATTAAATATGAAACAGTAATAGATTAGAAAAATTCAAGAGAGTAATGTTGCAATGTTGTTTGCAATTTTTATTCTATTCCTGCTTCCCACAATCAATGCAGAATATTTTTATTTTGCATAAAGATCCATTCGTAACAATACTATATATTTTATATACTAATCCTTTGTTTAGATAATGTACAGTGTCTAAAGTCTGCCAGCCTCTTGATGAATTAATAAAACGAGCACTCGAGTCGAGGAGGAGGAACAAAGAAAACCCTCGAACAAATTAGCAGAAAAGGACGAGTATTCGGGTACCCGAAAATCAACGGGGAGGTTTTATTAAAACTTTCGACCCTCGGCAAGTAAATCGACCCTCAACGGTGGACTTAGCCGACCCTAACTTGTCCAAGCAGCCACCGGCTCCAATTAAAAGTTCGCGGGCTTCTCGTTGACGGGTAAGGTAAGGTTGATTCAGTGATTCAGTGATAATCACCGGAAACGTGTTGATTCTTGGTGGTTTCTCGCTGATTACGCTCGATCCTCTCTCTTTCTCGCCTACCTTCGTCGAAAACACGGCCAACCGGGTGGAAAAAGAAAAAGACTGGCGGCCCACGCGCAATTTGACGCGTCGTGGCGCCTCCAAGAGAAAGAGAGGAGAGGAGTCAATGACTGAACACGATGATTTAATTGTCACGTGTCAAAGTTCAAGCATCGGCGACGACGCGAGCCGTGCGTTCATCGGTGCTTCTCAACGCGTCACGACTCCGGGACGCCCACGCGACCCCCTACGCCCGGGTCAACACGCTATCGCTGCTAATCGCAGGAAGTTCGCAGGAACAGCTGTAATTGCGTCAATTAGCGGCTCCGGGCCACCGAGAATCCTCGTTAATTACAGTATATCGCTCGGATCGTTCCGCAGATCTTGAAACACGCCCATTCAGGGCCCTCGATGCGATATGAATGGAGACGATCGTCTTCAGGATTATGACGCGAGTAGGGCACCCTGTACATCGCCTAACCCTTGCGCAATGTGTCAAGATGATACCGAAAAGCACACCCGCGCGAGTATGCTCGTAATAAATCGTATAAAGTTCATTTAAAGATGGCAATCTTCGAAAACAATTTCCCGTGAAACGCGTGCCCGTTTCTCCGCGATACAGTCGGCCGGGAAAGTTCGTTCTCGACAATGAAACGTTTGAACTGTGTACGAACATAATGAACAACTAATTTTCGCGCGGAATAGAAAACCGTGTATGTATTTTGATAATCTGGAGGCACTTAGACTCGCTAGACGGGCACCCAGAGCTTCGACTATGAATAATTCAGCCATCACAACAATATGCTATCACGCGAACGCAATAAATCGACTGGTTTCTGCGTCGATGTTATCGTCGTCGAATTAACATTCGCTTCGCAGCAAATTAAATAATCTGTGTGATCTTTCGCCGCGGTTACACGTTCGTTCGAATTAGGCGTTCTACTGGGTTTCCTTTTTAATATTTGCCTTCGTCCATTTGCCACATCAATAATTTATTAGCGGATAAAAATCATTTCGAAGGGCGCTCTCGTTCTACTGTATTCATTCGTAGTAAATTATACAAGTAAAAGATTATTTGGACTAGGAAGCAACGATGTTCATACAACCTGCTCGATTCGCGGTTTCGCAACATTTGTTCCATTAAAGTGTAGAGCTACTCCGTCGTCCCAGGAGTAATATACGAGCGAAGGGCTCGGAAGGGACAACCCTTAAAAAAGTCAGTCTCGCAGGGGCTAAAAGAGCCATTGTAACCGTTATAACTAACTTTGCCGGGTATAGTGATTCATCCGCCCTATATCGCCCACGAGCAATAAGATAGGACCGAACAAATGGCACAAAGGCACTTGGTATTTCAGTGACAGAATTATACATTAGAAAACCATTAAGTTTGATCCAAATATTCGAAGAAATCGCAGAGCCAAGGGTTGAAATGCATGAAATCGATACGAATGCATAAACGTTGCGCGCAAGTGTCGTCAGTATCTCGTCCAAGAATAATCCGTAAAACGATAGACAGCGTTTTTCCCGGGTTGAGAAACGGGAATGATCGTCGCCGGTATCGATCCTTTCACTGTGCTTCACGTGGTGCGACTCCATCCGACGAAAGAAGCTCTCCTAACTCGAATTTATCGCGGCCGAGCGCAAAACCATTGTAGGAATTGATAGGCAGAAGCCCAGAAGCTGCCAGAGCGCTCTCCACTTGAAAAATGGCTTCGCCCCGGTGTCTCAACGTTTGTTCCATTAAAAGCACACGCCGGCAACTGCTCCCGGGTGCAGTCGAGCGTCCACCAAGAGAGAGAGAGAGAGAGAAAAAAGGAAACCTAAAGAGAGAGGCAACCTCGATAAATCTCGACGAGGGTTTTCCGTCCTCGAGATGCAAGATGACGCGAGAAAAACGCATCCCGTCAACCCCGGAGAAAGATACCGGGGCTGCGTGCGAAATTCTTCTCCAGTCATTTTATTCGCTAACAAATCTGCTCCTACCGAAACCTTTCTGCCGGATTAACTTCCTCCACAGATGTTTCTTTGCTGAACACGCTCATTGAAACTCAGCTCGGACCAGTCCTTGTTTACCACGTGTTGTGAAAAGAAATTCTTCTTTTATGTGGGCCTATATTGAAAACTCAAGTTTTCTAAATTTTCCATACAAGCCGACATAAAAAAAGTTACGAAATATACAATATTAAAAAATTCATGATCGTTTTAAGAGTGCCCGAATATTAGGCGAGTACATATATCGACTACACATTTTTTCGCGTAATTAAATGAAGATTATATCTAAACCCGGGAAAAGCTTGTAGGAGCTCCGCACGAATAAACAAGCACATTCGAGGGCTGTAATTATGGATGTTTCTAAAAACCGTGAGTGCATCATAAATATGCAGGAGCTGTTTCCACTTTCCGTGACAGAAGCTACTAGATGAGGTTCGGTTCGAGTAAATAGAAGTGGTTGGTATCGATGTACAAAACCGAGAGAAGAAGCGAAATCGTTCCTCCACCCTTTGGCTCGAGTATCCGTCGAGCAACGAGGGCAACTAATGGTTACCAAATGAACTCTCTCTCTCTCTCTCTCTCTCTCTCTCTCTCTCTCTCTCTCTCTCGAAAGCACTCCTAGAGCTGGCGTTCCACGGTTCTTCTGGAAGCACTTCCATCGACGACAGATGTTCAGCAGCTCTTTGGCTGCTGGTACCTCTTAAGTCAGCCCCGGCGACTCGTTCCGACGATGGAAATTTATTTTCCCGAGCCACGAAAATTAGCCGGAAAACCTCTGCTACTTTGATCCTCGCAGAACCAACACGAAGAATATTTTCGTTCGCGAAGATGGTATCGAGCGGTCGGTTTGTCAGTGATAAAAAGAAAAGCTGTAAGAATTTAATCTAAAGTCCAAGAAAGTCGAGATTAATCGTCCGCTGTATAAATAAAACATGGACCCGAGGCGGTGCTCGTTTAATTATTCCGGTTTTGTTGCGATCAACAGCCCTAGAAGGAATACAGTTACACTTTGGCAAGGGACCGGGAGAGAGACCTGGCGCAAGAAGAGGATGGAACACTGGCCGAGGGGTCAGGATACAGATCGAAACGAGAGATTCTGCTCGTCCATAATGACGAGGAATTATGGGGCATAAAAAAGCAACTTTCAAGCCGGCTGATTTCACGAATTTCCACGGGGGTTAAGCACGTGCGCACGTTAGAAGATGCGAGGCGAGTTCACCCGCGTACCCGCGCCATTAAGTCCCCGCTGGCCAGCACTTCCGGTGAACAGCCACCTTAGAGGAACGCACGTGCTACGTACCCGGAGCGTTGTTCACGCACCTTGCTTCCGCGAGAGCTCCAAATGCATGTATGTATCTCGGTATACGATCCTGTCGTTGGGCCCCCCGAGTTTCCTTCGAAGGAATCGTATAATTTCTCGCTTGCACTTTTTTTTACAGCATTATAACCTGCCCGCCATTTTTGGTCCGCTAACGCGCGCCGACTTCCTACCGGCGCCGCGTCTTCACGCTTAGGATATGCGTATCTCCCCTTGCTTTCTATCAGCGAGTTTGCAAAATATATCGTGCAGTGCTGATATTTATACAATTTTTATTTTGCATAAACTCGTGCACTCTTACAACAGGTCTAGCAATTAGTCTTTTTCGTATGTATTTACACGTTCCGTGCCACGTGTACCACTGGTGGATATTATGCATGCGGTTTTATGTGGATTTTATGCATTTATAACAAAAATGACCACGTACAATTTAAAGCAGTGTCCTGCAATCAATGCGAACATCTTTTATTTTGCATAAAGATCCGCAGTCCAGCGATGACATAAGAAATGTTTCGAATGCAATGTAAATGGTATCGCGAGGTGAATGCTTTGCACAAATGTTAATTTTGTTCCTCAAGGTCTTTATTTCCGGAGTTTTCAAGGTGCTCGATATTGTTCCTTGTAAATGTGATATTCTTATACGGATATTTGCAATGTACGATGTCCGAAGCATTCAGAAGACGGCGAATGTGAAAGAACAGACTTCTGAACGAGAGATTCGGATGCGCAAATAACGGGTCGGAGAGAGGACGCTCGCAGATTGATCCCAAAAACCTGTTCCGATGCGATAGTGTTCAGGTACGTTGCATCGATGACGGGAATTTCCGACCCGTGATTCACCCCCAGTTCCGTTCCCCTATCAACCACGCATGAAGCTCGGAAAATACGGAATACCTGCGCGAAAAGGTGCATCGAGAGGAAAACACACCGGCGGAAATATCCCAAAAATTCTTTTCTTTATCTTTATTCCTTGCAGCCCTTATCTAGGCCCTTATCTTTCTAGGCTCTTCATCCTCAAGAATGTCGCAGCATGTTCGAAGCAGATCACAAACGATTGTGAACAGGCCGTAAGTAAAAGACAACAAACTAAAGGACAACAAGAAGGATACTCTATTTACGACTAAACAAAAGCAGCTAATCCTCGACCCTTGTTATCTAAATCCGTTATTCCACATCGAAACGACTTACAAAAATGTTACGGACAGTCGCCAGAAAGGTGGCGATCACGTGACGAGGATCTGGGATTTCCAAACCTGTGCTAAAACAAGACTGGGTTTCACCGATTAAACGGTCCTGTCAGCTGACGGGGCACGCGGAACACACCGTCGCCGGTAAACCGGTTCGCGAAACGCTTGTGGGAACAAAGAAGGGTTTCATTCGCGGCGCCGCGCCGCGTCGTGACGTCACGGACGAAGCGGAAAGTGGGTGGTTGAACGCACACTAAGGCGTCCACAGTCAGTGGGGACGGTCAGTGATCGCTCTCTTCAGGGAAGGAGCTGGCTTCTTCGGTGACGCGCGAAAGGATCGAAAGAGATCGCAGCATCCTGAGCGAACAGATTTTGCGAAAAGTTGCAGAATATTATGTGTTCTGTGTAATGCTTTTGCAGTAACAATGAAAATTTTCAACCTAAATTCCATCAAACTGGAGCGAAATAGATATTTATAAGTAGACTCCGGATTTTATGCATTTGTAACAAAAATGAGTAGACGCAATTTAAAACGGTAAACACATTAAAATTATTCATGAAAAATATAAATTGAGATATAGCTCCTGTGCCTTGCAATTGATGCATAAATTTTTGATTTTGCATAAAAATCCGGGAGTCTATTTATAACACTTCCTCATGTTTGTCGTAAGTACATAAAACTCACTGTCTAGTGACAATAATTGCTCGAAACAATTTTAAACTGAAGTACGAAGACTTACAAGCAGTACAGAAGCAGTAAAACATTTTTAAAAAAATGTGAAAATACGCAGACGTTCTTTATCAATCGATTAAGATTATTTACACAAGAAATAAATCTTGATTTCACTTCGTTTCCATGCAGATGAAGTATAAACATTGGATTTTGAGATCTGTCGAGTTCTACTTCAATGAACGATATTGTAAGAATAACAGAACCCGACCGAGAACCGAATGTCGAGCAACAGTAACAATCACGTTCCCTCGCGGTCCAGAAAAGAACGTCCACCGCTGACAGATCATTTCGCCACGACATCGAGAGCTTCATGGAGGATCGAAGCGTCATTGTTCAGATTGACGTTGGAGTTGCGTAATCGCAGCTCGTTGTCCGGCAGAAATTTCGTCATTCGTTCAACAGTGGACTTTCCAGGTTAAACGTGCCGAATGAGTCACGGTTGTTCGAGGAGAAAGAGGACTCTTTTCCCACCGTTCAGGAAGCTGAGAATTAATCATCCGGAACACTGTGTTCTCGACGTTGATTTCACCTCGCGAGTCCACCTGCGACTGAGGATCTTCGGAGAGACTGAGAATCTCTGCGCCGGTAGAGCCGAGAGTGAATCACCGCGGCAAAAAGAGGAGGAAAAACCGCGAACGAAGGAGCAAAGAGGAATAACCCGTGGCAGAACGCTTATAGTATACCGGAGTTAGTACACCGTATAACAGAAACCGTAGCTGGTTGCGACCAAGAGACTCCTCAAAGAGAGGACCTCCACGGCTCAGCTGCTTCTTGTCTTTCGGCGACGCGATCTAGTCGGGATCTCTGAACCATCGATCGCGTGCGAGATGTAAGAAATAGAAGACGAGGCTTCTTCGCAGGAAGAGCTACACTCTGCTACACTTTTGTGTAGTGTTTTGTTCTATACCGCATTTTTCGTGAAAATGTATTTTACGGTGTTGAACTTGTTATAAAGTATGTTTTCAGCGCGTTAAATAAATATGTCAGCTTAGAATGGATAGTTTTAATAATAGTTTCAATAATAATAATTTATCCCTGTGTCTCCCACTTTCAAAACGAAAAAAGTTCTATCAGTCTGACTCGTCTGCAACCTCCAAACCAGGATTCTCTTTGTGCTTGAAAACAATCTTAGAGTTCAATAAACCGAACGAAGATTTCAAGGGAAGGAAGGTCGCAAGAGAAAGAGACTGTCGGGATCCTCGTCGATTCCTATTTCCGATGTAAGGTTCCCATTCATGGAGGGAAGCAAGGAGAGCAGATCTAGAAGATCTAGCAAATCGAAAGTGAGTTGTTCCTCGGGTTTATTGTCCAGATAATGACCGTGGCTGGCGATTCCAGGGAGGAAGCCAAGTTCGCGTTCGCTGCAACGTGATGCCCAGGTAAAAAGGCACCACGAAAAATTTAAAGGCCCGTCAGCTGTTCTCTGGTTTTCGAGCAGAAAGAGGAGAACCCTCTGGTTCGGATCGGGGGAGGAAACAAGGGTGGCGAGGGAGATATAACCCGAGGGTTGGGCAACACAGCTGCTACCCCAGAAGAATGATCGGCTTCGATACGAATTCCGTGAGACTGCAGCCGTTTACCGTCAGCGTGATCATGCTCGGACAAATGGAACCGAAACCCTGTGCTCTAACGTCCCTGCCTTGCACAGGCATTAAAGTCACCGGGCAGAATCGGGACGGAGCCGAGCGTTTTTCAGGTACACGTGTGTCTTTCGCTTTGAAAATTCGTCATCTTGCGAGAAAAGAGAACTGGGAGACTTAGGTTAGCTCGGAGGGGGCTGGGAGGCCACGGGGGATCTAGTCTGTGACGCTTTTGTGAAGATAATCGGCAAGTTTGCTAGGAGAATCTTTACGGTTTTCTTCGCGGAAGTCTTCACAGAGGACTGAAAATGTATGTATGTGCCCACGACTATATGAAAGTGGTATCCGAGTCTCATATCGTAAAAATTACATTGAATTAATTTAGTTTAAAGTAATGCGATCTTCACTTAGACTACTTTCATAATTATGGGCACATATGTATGTACAAATAAACATTCAATTCAAAGTTAAGCGAAGAAACAATCTGAAAGACATTGGTGTTAATACTGTTTGCAGTATATTTGTTCGTACAATTTTCGTGTTCTTCCGCGAGGAACGGAGAATAAAGACTCTCCTTTGTTCCGCGACGGAAAGGACGACACAGATTTTTGGGGAAAAAACACACACATACCATTGAGAGCACGCTGCATCGTTGAGTGTACACGTGTTCGATGAAAAATATTTAAGGGGACGTGACTCAAAGGCCTCCCACAAAGTGTCACGCGGAAAGAGTCGCGCAGCGTTGGTCTCTCGAGACCTCTTTCCGTGGAAAAGTTGTTGACACGTAAAAACTGCCGGCCGAAGACGAAAAAGAACGACGAGAAATGGAGCAGCTGCGACCTCTGACACGGCTCTCAATCGGAGGACCATTAAATTTCGGAATTTTCACCGATCACGTGGTAGTACCCGCGGTCGAACGGAACCTTTGTTCGAGAAATTCTTAAAACGAGTTGTCGTAAAGCGTAACTTACATTTCGAATAAATTTACTGCCACTTCACCGATCTACTTAAATTTCAATCCTTTTTTGTGCCCCTAAAATTTGAAGTTTTTTTTCGGAGCGACATAAAATTGTATTTTGCGCTGTAATTATAAAAAGGAACGATTGAGAAACACTGATCCAGGTCGAGTCGATCAGCGAGAAAAACAGCTCTAGATTTCGATCGGTTGGCTAGAAGAGGATCATAAATGCGTAGAGAAATGGAGTGTAGAATAACGAGCACATTGTGTGCAACACGTCAATCGAGATTGGAATGTTCTTGGCTGTGTATCAAGAGTGTATTAAGAGTTGTATGTTTTTACAATGTCCGTTTTAAGCCATGATCGAGAGTAAAATCGGAGAAAGAGAGTCAAAACCCCGGCGACCTAGAAAAATCGAAACTGCGGAACGCGAGGGGGTGGATTTTTTCGAATAATCGGCCACGACCCAGACTCCGTTGCTCTTTGTCCGCGTCGGTGCATTGTCGCATCTAAAAATTCGTGAAAGATACGGCGTGGCTGAGGGATGAGGCGTGTGCGCGGGGGTGGAGGAGAGAGTGGCTGGTGGAAGACAAAAGTCGGCCGAGAGGGAAAAAGAGCCGGGTTGGGATGAGGAGAGGGTTTCCACTTCGCGAGAAAGCTGTCGCTGACAATGGGGTACGTTCTTAGGAAAAGGCTCGTCACGTGGCCGGGAACAACGGACATCTGATGAGAACGGGGTGCACGGGAAACGACGAACGCGGGGTAGCTAGCAAGAGCGAGAGCGAGAGAGAGGGAGGGAGAGAGAGAAGATAGATAGAGCGAGAAGGGGTTGACGGGAGGATGCGACAGAAAAGGAAAGGGAAGAGAGAGATTCTCTCGAACTCTTTGGCTGACTGATTGTCTCCAGCCGGCAAATCATCCATTCAGAGAAAAGTCGGTCAACGATGTCAACCCCTGCGACGATACAAATCCACCCCCGTGACAGAGTTGCGGATAAGCGCGATATCTATGCCCGTTGTGCACGGGAAATGAGGGGATGCGCGAAAATAACGGAGGAAATGATGACTCCTACCTGACGGTACTTTGCTTCTGGCCTACTTCCATTGTACCCCGAGTCCTGTTTCCGAAGCAGGACGGATGCGGGACGACCTAATGGAATATTAATACCGAGAAGAAAGTCCTCGCGAAGAGTGAAAGGTAGGGTTTCAAGGTGCCGCGATAAGTGAACGCCGGGTGTCAGGGTGAATCGAGCAACCACCAGTCGCCCCTTATAGACACCCGAAAATATCACATTTCAATCCCCCTTTGGGAACTAGATCATACATCGGAGCATTGTGCACTTGTTCATTTGTTCATAACTAATGTAACCAACATTTAATAATCTAAACAACATTTTGAATGGTATAGAATTAACGTGACTAAAAATGTCTTAAAAATTTCTAAGTGTCTAAGAAAATGTTCTGAATCCACATCCTTCCGTGTTCCAACCCCCGACGAGTAGAACGGGACCAGCACGATTTCAATATCAGCTAGGAGGAGGCGGGGAATGAAATTATCCTTTTTCTCTCATCCGGGAGCAGATATTTTCCAGCGAGCTAGTATATAGGTTATCGGATTTTCCGGAAATAACCGACAATCGTTAGCGTCCTCGAGAATCGAAAGTGGATCGTGGAGGACGCTAAGAATACTTCTCCATTCACGACGCGCTCTATTCAAAGGCTTCTTCCTTTTCGACATCCGAATTCATAATTCCTGTGCCGCGCTATGAATCGAATTGGAACGAATCCATCTGGAACGGATACAATTTTACTGTCGACGTTATTTATCGAGAAATTATCGGGCCCGATTCACGAGGGGTTCGATAGAAGAGATTGTTCGAGTCTGAATCGCGTTTCGTCGAAGTAACCGCTAGGCAACGCGCGCGCGCGTTTTATACTACATACCTGTCGCGTCATCGGCTCGTATTTTTTCTTTTTCTATTTTATCTCAAGAACCTTTCACTTGGAGGCTACGTGGGAAAACTGCGATTAAAAATAAAAGAAGCGGCGCGCTTTTAACGATTACGTTGGCCGGCTACGCCTCCGCGCCACCATTACACGGAACCTTTAAATGCGACGTGTTTGAGGATCGAATTCAATTATGCTCGTCTCCAGAGATATAAACGCGCTTGCGCTCCGTTAAGCGTGATTTGCGACGCTCCAAGTCGAATTCTCCCGGAAAACCACTTCCGATTCAAGGGAAAATATCGAATTATCGTAAAACACGTCGTTCGATTCTCATCGAAATTCTAAACGATTTCGGGTTTTATGCGTTATCATTAGATCGCGAATCTTTATGCATTTGTGACTTATGAAGAATGTTGAAAAACTGCTGGAATATAAAATTCGATAGAATTTATTAAGATTTTTATTTGTTTCGTTTTTCCATTTGTCTATAAAAATTGAAAATTGCATAAACATCCGCAGTCTAAGGAATATTCGCCGCTCGAATTTATCTCAGCTCTCGCTGATCCCTTCCGCTGGCGTACATGACTCGGTTACCGGTAGCGAGCAGGATAAAGAATGCACGCCGAAAAGAGAAGATCAAATACCATAAAAACCAGCGGAAAACGTGTGTCCACGAGGTAACGAGGCGATCGAGCCCCGACAAAGCTACCTGGAGACAGATTCTAATTTACTGGAGGCAGAACCGTGATTTTATCTCGAGGTTATCAGGCCTTTGAAGACGCACCGGCGAAACGGGGCCGTCATACTTTTCACGGATCTGCTTACAACGTTTCTACCCAACAGACACGCCACAGTCTCGTGGAAACTTTTTCTTTCTCATCATACAGAATCTGATTCTCGTTTTCGAGCAAATTTAGACGAAGAAAAATCGAGAAATGCTCACAACTAGACTCCGGACTTTATGCACTTACAACAAAAATGAGCAAGTGCAATTTAAAACAGTGAAAGACTAAGACTATTAATATATTATTTTCACCACATCAAAATTATTAATGAAGAATACAAATTTATATTTAGCTCCTGCATCTTGCAATTGATGTACAAACTTTTTATTTCGCATAACGATACGCAGTCTACATAACAACAAATTGCATTGTCGAAAATGATCATTTCAGGTACGTTTTCGACGGGTGGAGGTGTAGCTGCGCAGTCGGACTTTCCGATCGTCCCGTAAATATTCATTTCCGCGGGCCGGTAATCCGAGCGACGAAAAACTCGGCCGATGCAAAAATCGTCTCCCGGTGCAGTCTTTCAGCGCGATGCACCGGGCGTGTGCACCTACACACGAAACGTTACACGCGTGAGAGCCGCGATCGTTCTAGGTAATGTTACAACACCGAACACGGTGTGCGCCTGTGTTCCCGTGTGACAAAAGCACGACCGATGGCAACAGCCACCCCTCTAAACCGGCCAAGACCGGTTCCATAAAGAAATTACTGGCAGCTTAATTTCAAAGGTGACTTCAATGCGCGCGTTGTGTCAGCGCCGCTCGTCATATAAAGTGGTCTACGAGTTTAAACGGGTAATCGTCTACGGGAAGGCCTTTCGCGTTCAAAGCGCACTCGAAATTGGCCGTCCATGGGATCCCATCGATCCCACAATCAACCCTCGCGGTGCCAATTGCGATACAAAACGGACAGTTCGTTCGCAGATAAATTTCTCCGTTGAATAGGTGACCGTTACGTTTGCAACCCTTGGTGGACGAGAACAGGAAAAGAAAATTTATATTTCTTTTCCATGGCTACATTTATTTGAATGCTTAAATATTGATTACAAACGAATCTCAGATTTGATTTCGTTTAAAAAGAATTTCATGACGAGCGTGACTCGTTAAATCATGTGGTACAAATGAAAACATGTGACATTGTAACTTCAATTTATACGATATGTTACGTATAATTCAAGACGATATTATATTCAGGTTAGGATCCTCCGCGATGTAAGTTTCACACGGTGAAGAACTATTGAATTATCCGAACACACGATCAGCTGATCTGAAAGGCTGCCTCTAGTAACACGACGATTTTCCAAATCTTGGACAACATTGAACGATGTTTAACAACTGCGAGGACGAAAAACTGTGTCTTACATATTTCCGAAGAATCTTGCAATCATTTCAGGAAAGTTACGAAAACCCGGCAACACCGCAAACTTTCACCCAGATTAAGATCTGCCCGCGACCCTTTAAGGTTCAAGTTTCAGCTCTTGAATCATCCCCCGAGCTTGCGGCTGGTCTCGAACAAAAAGCCACCCTCGAGTCTTCAAAAATTAGTGTGCAATCTCTAGTAAGCCAACAGAGTGAACAGAAGCGCTGAGAAACGCGAGAAACGTTGCAGCATATCTTCTCGTAAAAAGAAAAGCCGAAAAGAAGGAACGCGTGTTCCCACCCCTATTGCGGATCCCTCGCGGTCCAGGGAGCTGGGCGAGCGGTTCTGGTAGACGACGGGGGACGAAACTCGCGAAACAGAGAGAAATAACGCGCGTGTTATGCGTGTATGCGGGGGTGTGGCTCACCTAGGCCCATCTTGCGTTTCAGCTTCTTGAGCACCTTCATCTTGTTGCGTAGGGGTGCTAATATGTTGCTGTCACCGTTGTTGTTCTGCTGTTGCACCTCTCCGGCCGGGTTATTCTTTCCGTTGGCGAGGTGGTGATGATTGTGGTGGTGGTGCGCGAAGTGCGCGTCGTGATGATGGTGGTGATGGTGGTGGTGATGGTGGTGCTGCTGCTGTTGTTGCAGGCTCGCGCCGGCGGGGCTGACGACGCGGGTGCAGCAGTGACAGGGGTGGCTTTTGCTGCCCTTGACCGCGCACTCTCCGGACACCCCCATAAATGTAGCCGTGGTGCTCTCGAGTTGACGAGAGCAGCCGCAGAAATCCGGGGGTTCGGACTCGATAAAAATTCAGAAAAAGCGGGCTGGGGGTTGGAGACGAGACTGAGGGGAAGGATGATGATGATGTTGATGATGACGACGATGACGATGGTGGTGATGGTGTCAGCAACAAGCAGACCGTAGAAGTTACCGACAACAAAATTCGTGCAATCGGAAGAAGAAGAATCGATATTCTTCTTTCCTCGGGCCGTAAACACCGGCTCTGATTCACTGATGGCACATAGAGCACACTGTCGACGATCGCCGCGGACCGGGGGTGAGTTTCATCAACGCGGTCAGATGAAGTTGGATATACAAGATTATATTGAGAGATGTAGCAGGGTTGCCTGACTTCTCTCGGCACACACTTGGGCGTCGAAGGGTTACGTGGATATATATATATATCGTTTGTTGTCGTGGGAGGTTGCAGGAGCAGTCGAGCAATAATCGCGTGACACGAAGACGAGAGACGCGAGCAGGAACGCGCGTGTACGGAGCGCCTACGTGCCCCTCGACCGGCCAGGGACTGACTGACTGCTGCTCGCTCGAGCGCCAGAGTATCGCCGGAGCCGCGCGCGAGCCACCGACCAATCCCCGATCGTCTATCCCCACCGCGATCGAAAGGCGCTTGGTGGGGGGACTGGCACCTGGTGGACAGCTGCCCCTTACCTGGCCACCGACACACCGGGCCACCCCAGTGCGCCAACGCGGGGAGGCCGGGGTGGACCGTGCTGCCTTCGAATCGAACCCGAGAGGCAAGCGGGGTTGGAAATTCGAACTGGTCGCCGACTGCACGAGCATTGATCCTGCTAGACGCGATTACTCTTTTTCTTTCTCTTTTTTACTCTTTTCGCCTCTCTCTCTCCTCGCTTCCCTCATACGAGGGCGTATGCGTGGGCAGGGGTGTAGCGTATGCACGCGTGTATATGTTGGACGCGGATGTTCACCACCGAGACAGGAAACGTTTTTGAGGTGGACCGGCGAGTTTCGGCTGAATTGGAACGACGACGCTTGACCAGGGATTTTTGGCCGGACCGTGTTCGAACGGCTTCCGGTCCGCAACCAACAGACCCACACCGTTGTTCCTCTAATGCCGATTAATTGGTTTGCGGACCACTCTGGTCGATAACCGATCCGACCTTCGATCATCCGAATACCAGTAATGGGGAGAATGCTCTTTCTTCTGATTTCGCGTAGAGGAAATCTTCTCCTGACGAACTGCTGAACGAATTGATAATAAGTTGACACATCCTGAATTTTGCACACAATTTTTCTCGATGACCGCGGTCCAAACTCTTCAAAGGCGCTGCAGATCCTAGGAGAGAGACAATATTCCTATTCATCTTCAATGAACACTTCAAATCAAGAAATTGAGGTTCGTTCGTAATTTCACATTTTCCAGAAATAAATCATTTTATAGTATCGAGAAATAGAAAATTGGTGGATTTTTGGGGAACGTGTGAGGGTTAAGGGGTGTACATTTAAAGTTAGGGGAAGTGCAATTCAACTGAAGATCTTCAACTCTTTTTCTGCGTACTGCGCGCACGTTAATATTTAAATTGACTAATGCTTTTACAACCGAATTTACAACCCGAGTTTGCATTTAATTTATGTCCGCTGGTCACCTGCTGCTCCGCTTACGCAATCTTCGTCGAAAAAAATTTACTTCGGCAAGAACTTACAAACTTTTCTATACGATCAATTTTCATATAAATCCTCCATACTGTTGATTGTTCGACGAATTAAACGATTTTCGAATTCCGTACTTCCCCGATGTCTCCAATTACATTCAATTGACAATAGGAGTCTGCGAGTTGATAATGTTTCTCTAGAATGTACGTACAAGAAAATTGCACCGGAGGAAACGTCGAGGTTATCATTTTGTAACCTAACACTGTTGCATAACGGAGCCACATTTCGAACATTCTAACGAGTATTTTATCTTGCGTTAAGAGCCATTTGTTTCGCTTCGTTTAATCAAGTTTAAGTTGAAAAGTCTGGCGAATTTCAGGAACTCCAAATTCTACTTACGGTATATCTCTGTGCGCACTCTTCCTGCGATCTGCATTATTCATGATCACGGGCGTTGCCATTTGGACCGTTTTCAACGCAGAATCCCCTCCATATTTTATCCCGGTTGTTTCCACGACTCTATTTACATATTTCCGTATCGCCCCGGCCAATCATAAATTTCGCAGTTTCGCTGTGTTTTCACTAGCTCTGTTGCTACTTTTCGTGATATAAAACTCGAGAAGTTCCCCCAGCGATACGTCGGACCTTAATTTAGTATGACGCTAGTGAAAAAGAACATTCTTGACATCCTTTTTGATTTCTTCAGTTATACACCACACCATTCATTTTCCTCAAGTTTATATCGCTTCTGTTTAAAAATGTTACCTCAGCCTCGGCGTCGTTATCGATCGAATCAGACTGGAATCGTAGGAGCTGAAACAATTTTGCGAACACGAAATTGCAGTTGCTCTAACAATGCAAACTGCCTTCGAGTTTGCGCACCGTGACGGCCGAGGCTTTGGTTTGCCACTACGAGTTACAGGATCGAAGTACAACGGTAGAAATATCGGGTTTCCATGGGACTCGAGATGCGTTTCTCGTCCCATGACAGACCGATGCCGATGACGTCAACAGACGGAATTAATTGCGCGAACAATTTGGCAGAATTTTGCGGACCTTTGTCCCGGACCGTTCATTGCCAGGAGGAAGTCGAGAGTAACAATAGGATCCCGTTCTCTAAATAGATGAGACAATTAGATCTCCAAGTATACATATACAAAAGAAAATACAATGCAAAAGAAATTCTTCCTCCGACAAACTGTAAATTCTTACTTGTAGTCCATTAACGCGTGGCGCACCTACTCGTTTTTCTCGGACATACAGGTACCCCCATAGCACGCTCACTTTCAGTAGCGGTGAAATAAATTCAAATTAACCAAAGCTTCTGCGAAGCGTGCTCGATCCTGAATGATGTGAATGCGGGCTCTAAACCGATTAATGAAAATTCTCACGTGTCGTTCGAAATCTGTGTGTCATTCTTATTATCTAATAAATCGTATGGATCATGTTACATGGGATTACAGAGTCTGGAGCTCTGAATGCAGGTGATTAAGGATCAGTGAATTACTTATGTACTTACCGACAGCATCAAAAAATCAGAAATGGTGGGCTGTTGGTAAAATCGAATTTCCGAACGAACGATGAGTTGGGAAACAAAGGATATCAGTCGCGTCGTGCACGTGCCAGAAACCGCATTGCAGTTCCGCGAGTCCTCGCGCCCTTTCACGGCGTAGGAAACTCAATTTGTGAGCCAGCCGACTGCTCGTGAGCAAGAGACACTCCGCGGACTCCTGCAGGACGCGGTGAAACGACGCACGGGAAATTAGAAATCGGAAATTCGACGAACAAGTGAAATCGAAGGTGGACGCGACAGTGTCAGGAATTGATACCGTGCCGTCTCTTGTGCAACGAGCCGATCGGATGCGATGCGAATCGCTGGAACGAGGCCCCGGCATTGACGAGTCGAACGGTTGCTGATAATAATTGATTGGCAAATTGAAACTGGATCATTCGAATGCCGTATACACCAGTCACGAAGATTATTTTCAAAATCGAATTCTTATCATCTAGAAAATGGAGATTCTTGGCAAACAGTTTCAGTATTCGTTAACAAAAAGTTCGAGGAATGTACTCGAATCGATTGCCTAGCGGCAACAAGGTCAGGCATTTAAATAGAGGATGGTTCACAGGGTCACCAGGGGCTAACATTTATCTGAGACGTCGCTTTTCGACCCTTGATATCGAGGGGGGAACCTTCGAATCGCATGACCCTCGGCCTCGATCGAAACTACCATTCTTACCCCGTTTAATTCCAGACCCGTGATGCCTTGGAGGGTTCCTCTGGAATCTTGAACCCTGTCCTTACCCTTTAAACCCTCGGCGACTAGACGAGAACAGGTTGCACAAGGTGCAGCCGAAAATATTTGGCGCAGATGGTTGATCGAAACATTATTTGATGTACAGTGACTCCCGCTAATATTCGGACAATTTTGAAAGGATGACAAAAGAATTTTTCAAAATTTCTAAAGACATTGTTCACTTACAACATTGAAAATCGAATTGCAAAAAGATTATATGATAATCTATTACATAGATACGGTAATATTGACCAAATGTGCTGTAGTATCTGAATGGAAAATAGTGATCCAACATCGAGTAGTGCTATCTCGAAAAATGGAATAAATAAGCAGGTCGTGCGCGGTGTTCAATACTTGGATATTTTATTCTTCGTTCGAAGAGCACAAAGCTGAATCTGACAGGAGGAATGGGGGCCAGAGTCACGTCCTCGGAGGATAGGAAATATGCTCACGACGGCGTAGCTGCGGCTTCCTTTCGCACTTCCGTTTTATCCGGGCCGAAGTTCCTCTTGCGTAACGATTGTACGCGAACTGAAAGGAACCGTTCGTCCGGCTATGTCGAACTTACTTTCGATCGTCGCGATCGACTTCCGCAGACACTGTTCCCCTTAACGGAGCATACGAGAACAGCCTCGCGAATTAATTCATACAAACTGAATCTACACAACTTCATTGCGCATATTCATTAATTTACACACTATGTCGTAATAACGAGATCCTACGGGAAATTATTAAATAAATTGATTCTCCTTGCGAACAACCTACTACATATAACTAGTCGATCAAAATGTCGATAAAACAATCATGCAAATTGTACAACGAGATTGGACCTCGATCGGTTTGTTTGTCCCGCAACGTCGCCGTTAAAACATCCAACGGTAAACAAAAAATTAAACTAAATGTTTCGGTAAATTAAATGTTTACCAAAATCGTGGCGCATGCATTCGTGTTTGAGGAACACTTTATCTGACTGAAAAATTGATTATTTAAGAGGATGCACTCGAACACGTAAGAAGACAATTGAATTGAAACGTTCTTCGAGCGGCCATATTGTTAGGCGAAACAACGAACGAACAAATTCAATGAGTGAATAATCGTTCGGATGAAATTTATTTAAAAGTTCATTTTAATGGCACGCAGCCCCGATTGAAATGATTGGAGCGTCCCCGCGTTGGCACCCAAGCGTTGGTTTGATGGAAAATGTCGAGTGTCGAATGGAAATTCTGTAAATTATAATCGCACCGTAAATATTCTCTGTGAAAGAAGTATTTCAAGGACCGAATGGTGCTTGAAACTTTCTGACACATACGTGCATGTACATATATGCATGCACTCCGCAGAGATAGAGAGAGAGAGACACGTACAGTTACGCACGCGCGTTAATGATCACGCATGCACCGGGTCGCGTGCACGTTCACGTGCAACAGAACAATGCACCGTTTTCGATGCGCATACGCTGGAAATATAATGGACGGTGTACAGGAAAACCGGCGCGGCGGTTCCACGGAAAATTGGCATCCGCGATTTTATGCAATTATTGCGTAATTCCTTCTTATAAGCACCGTCGGCATGTACTAAGTGCGTACTGTATTCTAATCAAGACCGTGATTAACGAAGAATGAAATTAGCCGACGGTTGCTAACGAGTTCGAGGACTTATTGAGCACTCGCTGGAGAAATGTCGAATCCATTGTGTCTTATTAACTTATTGCTATATGGAATATTCATTCGAAAAGCAATCGTGCTTTTAATCATAGTCTCGTCGATGGTGACTTTTCTCTTTCGCAATTACAGCGCTTTGTGTTCGTCGAAGTAGGTCGATTCGGGAACCAGAGAAATATTAGAAAAATGTGCGGGGTGATTGGAAAATAATTGGAAAATTAGCTGGCGAAACAGTTTAATTAGCAGATTGATTTGCTTGAATGTACCAGGTCGATGGTAAAATAAAAACAGAACCAAACAAGTAACTTAAGATATTTTCAAAGTCGATTGCGTAGAGCATTATCGTATTTCTGTTCTAATGGAGCGAGAGAAGAAACGCTTGAAATGGATTAAAGCAGTTTCCCATTTCTTATGGGAAAATCTGTCAAACGCAAGCGTTCACGGGAAAGCGAACGTCTTGCGAAAGGTTCGTTCGTTTTTTACTTTGATAGGAAACTGCTACTTGAATTATGCTTCCCATTGTTTCGCCGCCTCGCGGTACACAAGTAGGCGTGGATGTGTACAGGATGTTTCCAAAGATGAATAACATCCTGCGCCGAGGATGCGGACGAAAACGAATTTGATCGATTACTAGACCGAAGAGGATTTTACACTTTTATAATTCTCGAATGTTGAGCTTTGAAAATGTTTCGAAGGTACAACATAATCATAAACATAGTAAAATTGAACGTACATTAATATTGTTATCATGTTTGCTAGAAATCATCCGTCCTCCAAATAAAATCGATATATTTATAAATGTTCCAATAACGTTCCAACAACTATTTCATTCAAGGGGTTGAACGCTATTCTTCAATGAAAGATCTCATCTCATCTTCATATTAAACACGTTCAAGCAACGGGCAATAAGGACATCGTTATCCTCCTAATTTTCAGGCAACTAATTACGATATTACGTAATTTGGTGTTTAACGTGTTAGTCGGCCAGCCGGTCGCTCCTTCGATAACAATTCGAGAGAACCGGCGGCGGCGGCATCGCGTCGGCAGCAGAAATTACCATTATCTTCCGCGGCGTTGGTCTACGGGTTTAATTGCCGGCGCGATAAAACGCTTTGCAAGTACACGCTCCCCGCGGCGCGGAGCCGAGCGGAGAGCAGAGCGTTGCAAACGCCTCGAGCGAGCGAGTGCGCGCGCGAGTAAACAACCGAGGCGTGTCTCCGTTTCCTCGAGGTCGAGCCAGCCCCCGGATTTACGAGTTTCGCCATACCGTGTTTTCTGGAATTGCCGGAATCTCCGAAATTACGGGCAACGAGCGGCAGTTCCGCGTTTAAACGCCCCTTTTCCGTGGCTTTCCACCGCGACAACGCCAGGCAACCATCGCCTGCACCGGGATAAACATGGAAACACCCTTGTCGCTTCCCATACAGACCCCATTCTTCTCGGGCCACTTATGGGGGTTAAAGTCAGTCTTCCACGATACTGGTCTTTCGGTAATTTCTGAACAATTAAAAATTTTTCTTCGTTATATGTATATTAGATCGTTCGGAAAGTAATTTCGCTTTTAGACTGCGGACCTTTATGCATTTATAGAAAAATTGAGTAGATCAAATTTAAAATTGTTGGAGAATTGGAGAAATTGAAGATGTCAATATACTCAATATTTCTCCTCTATTAAGATCATTAAGGGAATGTAGATATATCGTCATAAAAATGGTAAATTAAAATAGCAAAAATACGTAGAATTCATTAATTTTTAGAATGTTTCCCTCGTTGGTACGAACCTCCGAATCCTGCTCCTTATCTTCCAAGACAAATCCGATTGTTTATCGTAAACTAAACATGGAGAACTAAACATACAGTCATAATATTAAATATTGCAGTGAATGTAATGTTCGGAAGTATATCTCTAGGTGTACATCCTCGACGTGTTCCAACAGGCCTATCTCTTCCCAGCGGACAATCCTATCTCAATCTGGTAAGAAAATAGACAACGAGGGACACGGACCTCGAACGGCCGATTCACGTGCTTTCAATTTGCATCTTATCGGAACCCGTGCGGAACTATTAGCATTGAACGAGGCCTGGAGTCGTTTCCCGCAGTCGCGTAAACCCGCGTCGTTGTTCGGGGAGCCCGGCGCTAATTACCTACAAGCGGAACAGCACCCCATTTCACTGGCGAAAGACACTTCGGAGCGATTATGGTCCCCGGATATATGTATAACGCGCACTTCGAGCTTGCGCAATGTATAATGATCGCTGTACCAAGTTTGTTTTACTAATCGTTAAAGATTTTCTGCAAAGAGCTTACAACACACATTTTGGAAAAAGGCGTAATGTTGGTGTGCAACGATTCTTGAAACTGTAGGTTTAAGGGGCGGTTTACAGCCTTTAGGTATAAGCGACCCTGGGAGTAAGGAAAAAGTGAGGATCGAAGACAGTCGCAAGGAAACCGTCGAGCCTAACACGTCGCGTCGTCACATTTTGTAAAGAAACCATTCTTGCTGTGTTTTAGTTATAAAGTTATACGCATTCAAGCATTCACACTTTTAACATTGTACACGCGATATTATAATACTCCACCACTTTATTTATTAAAGTTCATCACGTAACTTAGGTGGATTTATAAGATGTAAGAAAATTTACAATACGAGGTTATTAATGAAATCTGTATTAGAGAACAATGAATAACAACTAGATCGCGGATCTTTATGCGAAGTAAAAACTGTCTCAGTGAATTGTATGAAACCAAAGTGAAATGAAAATGTATTTTTTCTAATAATATAGCACAAACTTAAATTCGTGTAATATAAAATGTAATAATATCGTGATTATTAGACCGCGGAAGAAATGCTGGAACATAAAATTCTACAGAATTCAGTACGATTTTTATTTATTTCAGATCTACAAAGGCTACTACACCACTGAAGATAATATTTTGTTCGTTCCCACTTTCTTGAAATTTGCCTGGAAAAATGAAAATCGATTTACTTCGAAGGGGATGAGAACGTTGCAATTGAATTGTCCATTCCCGAAAATTAGAATATCGTTTCCATTGGGCGTCGCGGATCCCGTGATTCGCATTCACCTTCCCCCTTGTCTCGTTCCGTGAATGGACAAACACGACCGGTACTGTTTCCTCAAGGGCTTCCTAATTGCCTGTCCAGTAGAAAGGGCGCATTCGTGGGCCCTCGTCTGGCAGCCCGTCTGTCTTCCCGAAATAAGAACCGGAGTAAAAGATTGTATTTTCGGTCAATGGCTCTGTCAGATGTACGCTGGTCTCTCTCCCCAGCCTGAAGAAGGGGCGGCGGACTTGGAATGGATTGCAAGGGATGTCCTATAAAACTGCGGTTCTCATCCCGGGATCCCTTAGGTGCCGCAAAAACTCCCATTACCCCCGCCATGCTTCAAACAGTTCAAACACTCCCACTGTTAACTCGTTCACCGTACTCGTATCACCACGAACAGAAAAAAAACGTGCAACTGACCGCATATTTTTACATAAAACTCTTTTATTGCCAGTACGAAAGGTTTCACGCGTTTTACGATCTTAAACCTCTCATTATACGTTTTGCCAGGACCTATATAAAGTGTTTGTTCATTTTAAGAAGAGAGGACTGTCATATCGTTTATGTATTCGTTTTTTTATATTATTGTTACGTTGCTAGATCATTGTTGAAAATTAAATCCACGGTCTACTTGTGATATTGCACAATTTTCTGTCCGATTATTTTTATTCGTTTCTAGCTACATTGATTAAGTACTATTTTCGATATTTCACCATTGAATGGCCCTCGGGTGAAATATCGCAGTATATAATTTCGACGAAATTAAACTGATTAAGTTCGATGACGGAGGAACGAAACGAAAAGGTTGACAACCATGGATCCATAGTCCATCCCTCCTACGACCCCATAGTAATCCGAGCCGACAATACACATCTAAAATGCCTGCGTCTTCTATATTTTCATGGGGGGTGCGCACGCGCCAGTCTCTCCGACTTCCTGCCATCCGCCTTGCTTCCGCTATTCCACATTATGCTGTATGCTGTATGCACGCATCCCCGCCGGCCTGGTTACCCCATAGGAAACGCATCTGCACTTCTCCGCGACAAGGGGCGAGTCCTCACAGGACTCAGGACGTCGCGGGAGAGACAGATGCTGGATATCCAGCACACCTTGGCCCGACGTAATTTACATATCGGCGAAATTGCGAGTAACGCCACTTGTAACCAGTCACCAACGTCGCGTGGCACTGTCCCTCTTCTCGCGTTCGATCTCGAACAACCACTCAATCTGAATCTAATCTACCCGATAACTTTATTCTAGATCCAACGATTCTCTAATGAATTTTTTAATGGCAATTTTTGTGGTACGTAACACAGGACACTTTTATCGTAAGTGTTCTTACGCGTTTAAACTCTGAGTGCAAAACCTGCATAACTGTGAATAACGCAGACGGTTACATTTTATTAACCAATTATGTAGTTACCGCCATTCCCTACAATTCTCTCCCAACATTTACATTGCAAATTTTACAAGCTAATAGTAGCATCTTAATCATGGAAAAATATTTGCCTCTTCGCGAATGATTCTGTTGGTTAAAATGAACTAGACACTTTGCACATACTAATTATAGCTTATATTTAATATAATCAATTGTACATGAAAGAAAACGACGCGTCTCACACATCGAATGTACTTCTCCCGCCAGGCGTCTCCCATAGAGGCGTGAACACTTCCGACTCGAGATTGCCAACAGATTCCAATAAATTTAAAATAAAATGACGTTTTATCATCTTTATACATTCCACGTTCTTCGTGGGATCCAGTGAATTACAAATCGGATGAGACCGATTGAATATGGTTTAAAATTTTTCGAGATACCAGATCGGATATTTTGGAGGAACAATGTAGAAGATTATTCGGCAAGCTGGATGGTGGTTAGACGAGTCTAGGGGGTTCAGATTGCAGACGTTCGCCAGCCAAATTCTACGAGACCAAGAACTGAATAATGAACAATGTCCTGAGAAACGGGCCGGGGCCCCGGTGTGACGGCCTCGACCAAGGAAGCGGAGATACGGTCCGCAACTCGAAAGCGGAATCGACTTCGGCGTCGAAGCGGCAATGCGGCTTCACGAGCCGCTCCGAAGGATTTTGGCGTTCACGCAGGATGCGGAGTTGTTTACCGTGAACGAGAACAAGTTTCGGCCACGGTAACTGAATGAAACACTTCACTTTCTGCAGACGCAATTATTTAGGAACCTCTTAGGAATCGCTTGGTGTACGTATCACTTGGATTTTTCTCCAGAAATCTTCAGGTCGTTCAGTAATTTCGTTTTTCGTGTAGAAACGGCATTGCTTCCATTTGTTATTACTGGACTCCGGATTTTATGCATCCATAACAAAAATGAGCACGTGCAATTTAAAACAGTGGAAATATTAAAAGACTTTAAGAGAATTAATATATTATTTTCACCACATTAAAATTATTAATGAAGAATATAAATTTATATTCAGCTCCTGCGTCTTGCAATTGATGCACAAACTTTTTATTTTGCATAAACATCCGGTGTCTAGTTATTACTTCAAAATCAAAATACTTCGAATAAAATTACAATTGGTCGGAATTATGGTAAGAATATATTCGAGGACAATAATGGATCGTCAGAGGAATAGGAAAGTCTAAGGTATTCTAAAGAAGTCAACGTACGAGTATTTCTCGTTTCTGTCGCGTAGCATGAACTCCGCAAGGGTTCTTAGCCACCGAAGACATGGACCTCTGAATGAAGTTGACCTCATTGTACCGTAATCATTCCATTATCGTTCAATTCCCAGCACACGTACTTACAGTACACGAACGCTCACGCGCTCAACCAAGAATCAAGGTTCACTCGGTTGCATATCGTGTGACGAAAAGATGCCAAAAAATTCGAGATCAATTACAAATCACGTTCGAAAAAATAATAATCTACCTAATCGCTTCCAATCTTCTATCTGTTCAATTAAAATTTTATTCGAATGGAAACCTAATCCCATTAAAAAGACAAAATTAGGAAATATATAAAATAGAAAATTAATAAATCGCGCCCCGGTAACATTTGCCATAAAAAGATATCTGAATATTTTTCAATGTGAATCTGCATTTTTTCTAGCTTGAGGTTTCTGCAATCCGAGACAAAAATGTACATTGCACATTTCAAAGAATGAAACAGTTTTCTGTCGACTTCTTTCGTGTAATTTAAAACAGGCAAGACCATTAAAAAAAAGTTTAAAAACACTGTTATATTATTTCCAACCTACTAAACATATTGGGAAAGAATATAAATTTCTATTTCACTGCAGTTTATTGGAATTCAGGCAGACAATTTGTATTTCCCATAAAGATCCGCTGTCCAGTAATAATATTAAGATTAAAATCCAGGGTTCGATTTGTTGATGTAATACAATAGGAGCCACTGATGAGTTGTGAATTAAAAACGACTGCAGCTGCATACGGGCGTTGTCTCTCGCGCAACGATCTCTCAGGTGCTGCTCTCTTGGTTGAACAAAATATTCTCTTCAACATAGATATGAATAATATCAACAGCACCTGTCGCGAGGACTCGGGATGATCTTGGGATACCGTTCTATCCGATACGGGTCGCTGATTTTAGATGCAAACGATTCACTGAATCGTTTCTACACGAAATTTATATACAAGTCGAAACTTTAATTTTCAAATGTAATGAGATCGAGTCACGCGTTGGCATTGTGGGAGCTACCCGCATTCGAACGGACAGGGAAACCTGAGAATGCCATTTTATGCGAGTTTCCTTCGCTCTCCGAAACTTGTTACCGATACTAAAATAAATACGTCGAGGACGTGTTCGATGGGGTGAAAAGGGGATCGGAGGAATGGGGAGGAATTCGTTGGGATGGGAGAAAAGAGAATTCGCATAAACGTGTAAATTTCCATAAAAAAGAAATATGATTAAATTCCTATAAAAGTTTCTGTAGCAACGAGTCTCATCAGAAGACTCGTCGTGCAAATGCGAATGCAGTAAAGAATAATTTATGCGAGTGAAAATTAAATATGCAGAATATTTAATTGAAACTGTATTAAATTCCTTTTCGTCCCGAGTATTTATTCGAGTGTGTAAGTGGTATAAATGCATACATGCGATCAGTATAGTTATCAGAAGGCATAGTTAGCATCGCACGAAACAGCCTCGCGCGTCCTCCGTCGATGAATTCGAATTAGTAGAAGGTTGAACGCCTCTTTTGCACCCGCCTCTAGTTCAATCGCAGCCAGCGATAAGCGTTTTATTTGAATAACGAGATAATGGGCTCCTTTGTCACTACCAAAAAGCCGATTATGCCCGTGATTGTCCCTTAACCGGCGTCCCTATCTCTCGCGCTTTCCTCCCGGGAAAACCTTTCTCGCTTTAATTCGTGTCACGTTTTTTAAATGCACGCGATCAATGGGCCAAGTGCACGCGCACTTTGCAACTTGTCTACTTTGTTAACGTCCGCGTCATCCTCGAACGTCGCGTGTCTGCTTCAAAGATACGCCCGGCGACTTCTGATGTTGAAGTCTCTTGCTGGATTATCGATAAGTTGCCAGCACAATGACCTTATTGTTCGTTGTCAAAAATGAATCACCGATCTCAGTATCGTATTAATAATAAACAGAGATTACGAAGTATCGATGAAACGATCTCAGTATCGTTCCTAAACAGAGATTTCGAGGTACATGTCCAATTTAATACTTTGTTTTAAGAGCCGGACTGTGGGGCCTAACCTAAACAATCTGGAGATACGAGGGGGCCCTCGTTTTCTTTTGGTCTTACAACGGTTTTCCTCTCATGTCAGAGTCAGTCCAAGCTAAGATTTCGTTTGGTAAAGAGCTTCCTCCCGCGCCGTGAAATAAAGAATAGTTTTATTTCAAAAGTACCAGTGTGCATTCATTAACACCCATTTCCAATATCTCTTCCAGAGGAAACTTTCTTGGAACATCTCTCACGATCTTATCCGGGAACGCACACTTTATTTCTCCGTGAATTTTCCATTCTTACAGGAAGCTTTGCAATTTCGTTTTGTCGTGTAGACATGGCAAATTGAAAATTGTCTGCATCGATTGCAAGGAATAGCACCTAAATCGAATGCTATTCCTTTCCTTAATGATTTTTATAAAGGGCGAAGAAATGTCCCTATTTAAAATACCATAAAAATGGTGAATTAAAATAGCACAAATATGTAGGATTCATTGAATATTTGAACACAAACGGGTGCGACCAGAAGTTTCATTCGAAAAAAATGGAACTCGTGGAGATACATTAAAAATTGCTCGAACGAGAATCAGAAACGTCGCGATCTCGAAACGATACCGATCATTTCAAAATCGCCGTGAACGGTTTTACATACGTTTAATAATCCCAGCAAGGGAGATTATTTATCGACGCCGCGGAGCGGCGTGTAGCATCGAAAAATTAGATTCTCTCAACTTGTTACGCGGGGCAGATGTTTGATCTTGGTAGATAGAGGCTGACTTTCATCCTCCGAAAAAATGCTCTTAGGAGGAACAGGTGCATGTTAAAAAATCCTCTTCGAGTTTCAGGAACGGTTGCATCGGAAAGTGTAAAGCTGCCGGCCAGCGCGTTCGAAAAGCGGTTTTGAAACGAAGAAGGATTTAACGACACCCGAATAATAAAAGGAAGTTTAGTCCTGGGACGACCTAAGTCGTTGTCTGAAGACGATCACCGGGATCGTGTCAATTAACACTTTAACGGATGGCTTTTCTCTCGGAACCGGCAAAAAAATAACTGAATGCAGTTTCGAGTGTGCTTGGTCACTCCCAAACGTAAATACAAATTAAACAGCAATTCTGCCGTCGCAAAAAAATGAAAGAACCTCCTAAGAAAACATTCGAAAGTTTAGTTGAATTTTTCGTTAACTTCTGACGTCGATCTTTTAAAGAATGTTTCTCAATTTTGGCTGACTTCTAACATTTTGTTAGTGACGGCAATGGTTTAAGAAGAATCAAAGAATAAACGAATTTTCACGAGGAATTCAGCAAAATCGATGCCTGCTATTGAGAGGATGCATCACAGGAAGAACCCTCGGGCTGGAAGGCGTGACGCGAAACCTTTTAAATATCCCATTCTAACGTATCTACGCAACACTTTTCTTCGACCATGTATACAGCTGAGTTTCGACCTGTTTCTGACTTTAAATCACCGAGCAGGTAAAACGTCGGGGAAGGACGCAAAGGATCTTAGAAATCGGCTGGAGCAACAGATCCAGCTGAGTCTTCGGAGACCGTCCTTTCAAAATCAGCCGGTGGTGTCCTTTTAAAAAGGTTGTTGGAATCTTGCAGGTTTTTCTCGGGTCGTGAAAGCTTCGAGACGGCAACCAGTAAACAAAATTCTGTGGAGAAAGGTGGAAGAAGAACGCTATTGATCTTGTCTAAATGATCATTTGCAGAAGACGTGACTCCTGTCTTTCACAATTGTTACACGATATTTGAAAATGCTAAAAATCTGACTAAATAAATTCTTGCTAATCTTATAAAGTAATATATGTTGAACTACAGCCACTCTCAGTTAGAGAAGAAGCTAGAGTTAATTCATATTCTGCAAAAGAGACACAAACAACTAACATTATTCATTTGGTCATTGATTGGCGGTGAGAGACTAATTTCAGCGGTCGGCAGACGTGTTAAAGGGTTCCCGATCGATTACGTCAATTACAGTATTTATCGTCAAAAGCATCCGCCGAGAACCGCAGAACCTAATTGCCCTGAGATGCGGGAGCACACCAGTAATCGTGGGTTGGAACGAAATTGTATCGAACTGAAATTTTTTTCAAAAATTGTTGTCACGTTGTGTAGCACAGACCAATTGTTCTAACTCCTCAAAATCGCGAAAAGTTCAAATCGTATGGTCCAATATTAAGAGAAAGTCGTTGTCTTTTTAAGAGTACATATAATTTGTATAATTTTCGAGTAATGGAAGAAGCGGATGTTTATGCAATCTTCAATTTTTATAGGCAAATTTTAAGAAAGTGGAATCGTGTAAAATGTTATTTTCAGTGGTAGTCTTTGTATATCTGAAATAAATCAGAATCTGTGGAATTTTATTTTCCAGCATTTTTTGAAAATTCTTTCAAGCCCCAAATGCATCAAGATCCGCAGTCTGGTGATTAGACGGTCCCGGACTAATGATTTAGCCTTTGATTGATTCGCTTTTGTTCGTGTGCTCGGTGGTACGCGTTTCCGCCACGCTTTATGCCTATTTTACGGGGCGGAACTTTCTTGGCTTTGGGTGCATGCGTTTGTTCCCGGTTACCGGCCCGATAAAGGTGGCTCGAAAAAGATGCGTGGCAGGTGCGTACGCGTGCCCGTCGTCCAATGGGGTACCGTGGTCTGTCTGTGCCCCCTCGCTCCCCTCCCAGTTCCTTATCCTTTTTCCTTGGTCGTCCTATGTGCCGGGGCCCCTTACGACTCGCCTAAGCGATCGAGGGTAGCGAAAAACGGACGCAATACGGGACCGGAGGAACAGAGACGGCGAAACGTGCACCTTGCGCTTCGCTTTGCCTCTCCGCTCTTTTTCGATCCTCTTTGTCTCGCTCTTCGATTCTCTCTCTTTCTGGTCTCGTTTCCATTGACAGAATTCCCCCGGTTACGTTTCCTCGCGGACCAACGTTCGCCCAAAAAAGGAATGACCGAATTAATTGCTGCACACGCGACCGCGCCGCTATGTGGGCCGCGCGTGGCCACGGCGCGATAACCGAATCATGCGAACGGTAATTTAATTAGATGCAACTCGGTCCGAGACTATCCTCCGACCAGGCCTCCACCAATTCCCCTCTTGCACACTCTTTTCGCAGGCTTTCTTTTTGGTTTCGGACACCGAGCCGCGCCTAACGGGCGATAAATTGGGCTCAACCCTTCTGGCTAACGACCTGCTGCATGCTTCTATGGTTCCGAAGTGTTTCTCGATGACGAGAATCGTGACGTTCGGTTGGATCCTCCTCTTCGGGTAATGTGACGTTGATTTATCGTTCCGCGCTATCTACAGACCCACGCTTTTGACGTCTGTGTTCCCAGTTTTTCATAATCGCTCCTCGTCTAGTTGTTATTGTTTACGCCAGCGGGGACCAAGTTGTTGCACATGGGGAAATTCGGGCCCATCGATACGAGGGAGTCACCGTTCGATTCGATTCGTCGGCAAAAAGATGACGTCAGTAAATAACTTGGAGACTTTCCGAATAAACTCGGAAGAGTTTAGGAAATCAAATTCTATACGTGTACGAATTACTCGCTGAAAAATATCGAATTGATAAAACTTATTATAAGGCGGCTAGAATTCGCTCTGGAAAAAACCAGGGGCTCTCGTAAAATGTACCCGGACAATTACTGTCGAACATTACGCTTTTCTCTGTCGCTTCTAAATTTGTAGAAACTGATGAATGCGAAGGGAAAGAGTCCAATAATATTTTCCGATGCACGTGAATAAAAGGCACGAAATCCGCAATACGAACAATTCCGTCGGGAAGTTATTGGAATATTTTTTGACGGTAATTGGGCCGGGTATATTGCAACGTAACCGGCTATTATTGACGGTGGTTAGCGACCGGTCGCCCCTGACAGCAATTTAACAACCGGCTGTTTGAACGAACATCAAGAGAGAATCCAGTTTAAGTGGTATAAACATCGATGACAAATGTAACGACGAAGGGGAATCGTATCGAGTTGGGGGAAACGGTACATGTGTCTCAGCTTTCTACGGGAATTCGTGCGAAGAACGAGCCGCGATGCGACAGCCGTAAAGGTAATCGAGTCCGCGAATCCGACAGGTGAAAGGCGAGCCTGATCAACAGACGCGAGCATCGATCGGCGAACAAAAACATTTTCCCGGTCATAAATGTCCACCTGATACACAAGAGAATCGTCTCGAACCCCGTTCAACCTTCGATGGTATCGCAAAAACGCCATTTCACGCGTCGTGGTCGATACGCAACTCTTCAGAAAACATTTAGAAAAGTATCAATCGTCTATTAAAAGAACAATTTGGTAGAATTCTTTTATCCGGCGTAAATTCCATTTCAAATAAAGTCGTAACAAGTCATATAACTAGACGGCGGGATCTTTATGCAAAATAAAAAATTTTCTATCTGATTTGTAATCGACTGGGGCGAAATAGAAATTTATTTTCTTTCATAAAACTAATGGTTTGTAGAAATTCGACACGTACATACAGACAAGTTAAAAATTGCTTGAACGAAAATCAGACATTTTACGGATTCGTAATGCTTGTAATTTGCGAGTAAGATATTATACAAGGGAAGAAAAATGTTGAAAGGGTGTCAGGAAATTTGGCGAATATGAACGAGCCTCTCGTAAAGAAAATCATTTGCATCCAGCTTAACATTATCGCGAGTCCGATCGCCGAAAGCCCGAATTTCCATCGACATCGGCACTTTGATCATAAAATGCGAATCCTCGAGCATAATCATAGTCTACGGCCACGATTTGGCAGTGTTACGTGCTAAAAAGACAAACTGGAATCTTGATCGCGCTCAGATGCATAAGGATTCATACAACATTGTTGCGATCAGATAACTTCTAAGGGTATCACTCCGCAGCTTCGTTTTAATTATCCGAATATTTATTAACCTGTTTTCGATGAAAAACTCCGTCGCTTTACACCGCGTCGGTCCCCATATGCGGCTTTTTTTCATTATTAAGTAGCTCCTCCGTTCCAGATACTGCATCGTGATCTCTCTTTCTTTCGGAGGTCGCAGCTGTTCTGCATCGGCGCTGATCCTCGCCGATAAAACTTCGAAATTTGCAACAGAGTATTTCGGTTTAAATTAATGGGAAAGAAATAAAGGCACGGGGAAACTAATCGACCGAACGAACTAGCTATATCGTCAGTTAATTCTTTTCCGAAGAACAGTATATTGCGAACAACAGTGATTAAAATCGTAATGAGTCTCGTTTTTATGAAGATGTCAGATATTCTCGTACCTTCGGCCAATTTATTACGGCGAACACCTTTTTCGAGGACCCTCGTCCCTCCATCTTTACTTTGTGAGGAAAATCGTTTCGGGATTAAAATTTTAAGGGTTGTTCTCTCACTCTCTCTGGCAGGAAATTTTCAGCAAACAAAAATTCTTTTACCATATAATTTAACAGATTCGAACCAGAGGCTTTGCAGATCACAATAGCCTATACACGAGCTAAAAGCACTTCGAAGCTCCACTAATCGTAGAACAACAAAGAGCAGATTTCGGTGAATCAACGAAGGGACACAAGGTTGTCGAAGTGTTTCCGTCGAAATACACACGCATGCATTCGTATCGGCGCGGTTGAGGTGAAAGTATCCCGGGGAATTCAATAACAAATGAAGACGAGCAAAGCAGGAGGCGAGCCGGCACGTGCCGACCGTCCGTGCCGCGTTTGCCGAGTAGTCGTTTAAACAAAGTTCATTACTTCGCGAAGATCGTCTTCAACTAAGAACCACCACAAAGGAGCACGGATGAGTCACGTCGCTAGCACCCATCGTCTCAAATCGTTCTCGGTTTGTATGAGGCGGTTCGTTAGCTATTCACTAGGAAGCGGGTTATTCACGGTAACTCGGCAACACCGGCATATAATCGTGCTTCGAGGGACTAACGTGCCTGGATAAGGGAAACACGGCCGTGAAACGCGAGCCTACACGCATCCAGAACCTGATTGTCTGTGCGCTGGGTTCGTCAGAAAATGTTGGATTTTTTTCAAATTCATTTGGTGCAGGCTCTCGTTAAATCCTTGCCTTGTATTTTAACGAGTCACACAATCGTCGTTGACCAAAGTCTAACAAATATGAATGTTACGTCTTTCTTTTTGAATGAAATAAATTATATTTGATTCAATATTGTAATCAATAGACTGCGAATCTTTATATGTAAAATAAAAATGAAATCAAGCTGAATGTTATTTTTTCTCTTAATTTCGAAACATTTTCCAACAATTTTCAATTTCATCTACTCAATTTTAATGCTAATGTATGTAAATCTATATTTTCGCATTAAAATTAATGTAGCCGTACAAAAAAAACTATACATTTTCTTTTCTCTTCTACGACATTTCTCGGGATGAAGGCGTTCTAATCAGTATAACTGTGAAATAAAATGATACGGCAAGGGGTTAGAGAAATTATTGTGGTAATGAAAACACGTTCCGCGCAAGTGACTCTAGTTATTTGAACATTACAGTAATCTTGCTTTAGAAGATGTCTAAACAGTTTGTGCGTCGATACACGTGGAAATTCGATTCCGAGTACATCCACTTTTGAAGTGTGTCTGGTGGCAGAACGCATGGACTGAAGCCATCCAGCAGTCCTGTTAATCGCGAACACCTTGAGCCAGCGGACGCAACAGGCTTTGAGCGTAAAACGACCGGCGTGCGTGCCTGTATACAACATAATCCACGCGACCTACGTGGAAACGCAATTTCCACGCGCCGCAGATCAAAGCCAAACTGTTTCAATGCGTTGGCCCTCGCAGACGGTCTTCGAGCGGATCGAAGAGCGAACGAGGCTTCGAGTGGAAGAAGATAAAAAAAAGGTGAGCGAGGGAAAGAGAGAGGGAATAGGGGATGAAAAAGAACCGAGTATTCGAGTTCTTTTTCTCCCGGGGAAGAGCACCCTCCAATACGCTATTCTGGACGCGATGCGATCGTCCACCCCCCGACAAGCTTTAATACAAATGCAACTTCGATCTTCCGCTGGACGTCCAAGTAAAAGCACGATTTTTAGCAAAGGGTTGAAAATGTATAACCATTACACTGCGGATTTTATGCAGTTATTACAAAAACGAATCGGTTTGCTACGCAACGTGGCAAAAATTTTTCAGAAAAATTGCCAGCTGTCGGAATTGCAGAGAAAATACTAACCTTGTGTTTCGCAACGTTTTGTGTACGTGGGCTCTTATGGAAAATTTAGAAAACACTTTTCGTAGATCTGTATCAAGTAAACTTATTCTGAAAATGTCTCATTTCTCGTGTTTTCTTAATTTTCAATATAGACTCACACACACGCATGAAAAAGTTGTAAAATGCAACTTTAGTATATTCTCTACAATACCGACTAATCGCAATTTTTGAAAAAATTTCTTTCCACATCCTGTAGTAAACTAATTGCTCCAGCTACTCAGAAAAAGTTCAGATCGTATAGTTTTTTCTCGACGAATGAAAACGATCTTCCAGTACTAAAAAGCTACACCCCTAAAAAATCGTTTCAACACCTTACCATCCCCCTCGCCGGTGGGTCTAAGCCGCAAAGTCGCGCCACTTACCTGAAACAGAAAAATGGCAAACAGTTAGTCGAAAAATCGGTAGATTCGCGGCTAAAGGTGTATACTTAGCCGAGTCTTTTGGCAGGACCCCTCCGACTAGGGGTGAATCCTAGGGCACGTGGAAACAAGGGGTACAGTATAACGTGAAATACGAGTTTTTCGCGACAGACACGCGCACGGGGAGTGAAAAATTCAATGTGCAACAGGCGAGGGCCGATTGTGAAGGTAAAAACATCTGGCGCCAGGGGTTGGTTTCCTCGTGCTGCACTGTATCGGAATGTCGGCCGAAGGGGGATGCGAAATATATTTGAATAAAACCAAAGCTGGAAGAATAAGCAGCCCTCCCCTTTTTATTTTCGACAGGCTCCCCTATCCTGCCCGAAAACCAGCTGAAAGTCTGGTTAACACAACCCCCCTTCATCCCCTTCGAACATTTTCGGGCTTGCTGGTATCGACTAGTTCATCTCGTTCTTTCACAACGAACCTGATTCTCGGACTGTCGCCGAGACCTCTCATTATTTAAGGGTGGTTTTGATACGCTCTAGTTCTAGAATTAAACAAATTACTCATTTCTGTGACGGTTCAATTTTTGTCTTAATATTTTGTGCTGAGGAAAATGGAGAATAAATTTTTGTAACAATTGGTTTGCCATGTAACGTGACAAAAATTTTTGATAATACATATTCTGAAAATTTCATCAAAATCGGTCGGCGTTGCAAGTTCGAATCGTATAGTCCACTATTAAAAAAGATATACCGTTTTTTAAGAGCGTCGGAATATTAATGGGAGTCGCTACAGTTAAAATGTCGAGGTGTTGAGCGAATAAACGCGTGGACACGTTTCTAAATTTCCCCGAGGAGCTGCGATTTAGGAAATGCGTGCGGAACGTCGAAGAAAAAGGCGACGCCGCGCCGCGCCGCATCGGTAAATGTCGAGGGATGGGACGTGATGCAACGAGAGTCATAAACGCGAAAGGCCAGGCTAAATGAAACGCGCAGCCGTCGAAGAAGGGACTTCAGCATGTGGTACCCAGGTGTCAATTTAGCCCTAGAAATTCCCCGTGAAAACCCAGGTGCTTGAGGGCGTTCGTCGACGCCCGGAGCCGCCGGTTTCAATAGATCTCGGATTGAACCCATTGATTTTGGCGAGCGCTGATCACGCAGAAGGGACACACAGATCACACAGCTGCGTGCCAGAAGTCAAACGTGGACAAACTCGACAGCCCACGGGCCAAAATACCTGTACTGATTTTGCACGTGACCCCCTTTAATAAATATTAACGGCCTATTGGCTGCAGTTTATTCGAACGGCGCACAGTGGGGTATTTTATCAATCTAGCTGACCAAAATTATTTTTTATAAGGTAAGATAATGTAAGGTTATGATTTTAAAAGAATTGATATAATACCTCATTCAATACTTAAATGTTTAGTAATTCATTAGATAAGGTAAGGTAACGTAACGTTAACATTAATATAATACAACTTAAATTAATGCAACACCTCATAGTATTTTGAACAAAATTTCGCTATATTATATAGATCGCGAAATTGATATAATTTATAAAAACCTCCATGATCTTGTAGCAAATTCCGAGTGAACAATTTTGGTCAGAATTGAATTGTTCTACGACATTTCGAAGCTACCCTCTCAGCTGTCGAACCCCTGGTTTTTCAGAAGGCAACTGCAATTCGAAAAGAGTTTGCAGAGTAACAGAATAGCCACGTGGCATTATTAGGCAGGAAATAGCCTTTTTTCATTAACCATCCCGAGAAGTTAGGAAACTCGATACACTAACGGACATCCAAATACTTTCGTCGTGATCGATGGATCTGCTCACGGAGCGTTTGGGCATCGATAAAAGGTAAAATTTATCGTACGTTCCCCAACCCTCGTAACTGACAAGTTTTTTCAATAACGAGCGTTTCGAGTAATATAGTGTTTCTTCGGAGTAGCATCCGTTCTGCAATGGAAGTTAAATATCGTTTAATGCTTTTTTTACAAGCGCTCATCTGCTATATAGTGAATTAGATTTTCAACATAAGAACGATCTATTTTGCAATTTTGCTTCTGCAATGGAAGTTCGCAAAGCTGCGCTGTCCAACTGGCGGATATCCGGTTCGCGAACCGAACTTTATCCATAATTTATAAATACACACATTATTTGAGATTTATTGCGAGGGCTGTTCAATTATTCATTAAACCGGCCGAAATTTATTAGAATAATGTGTTTCATTGCTCTAAGGAAAGTGGGCGGTGCAATTCTACCAGGAATATAAATTCAGCAACAAATGTATCCGCTAATTTCAATTTCAAAACATCCACCGAATAAATTTCACAAAGTTGAAAATCAAATGGTCGAATAGTCGTACATACTCCGATGCGTTGAATTTATTTGTTAAGCTAATAGACAAGGTAAATACAATTTCTAAAAAAATAGAACGTGCTAAAATTTAGTGGACGTTCCCATTGAGTCTCTACAATAATGAGATTGTCTATTTTCCATCTAATTCACGCACTTTTGCAAATTACTTTCGAGCAGATCCGAAATTCTCCGGGAAGACCGAGCGAAGAGGATTCAAGCTCGAGGTATAATAAATCAGTTATAAATTATGAAGTCCGATTAACAGTTGAATTAAAAGCGTAGGAACTTTGCTGCGGATGGTGCAAAACCGCCCTCGAAGGACGTCGTTAATCAAATTGACGATTTATTTCGCAGACGCCTCGTCAGTCGACGACCCCGCCCTCTATTAATTTTTCAGACGCCATGTTGCGCGGCAGGTCGCCTCCGTCAGACAATAGCTCATAAAAGGTTGCACACAGGAGTAACAGGTTGCAGAGGATACGACCAAGCACCTTTGGTACTACATAATTAAGAAGTTCGAAGGGAACTACGGAGGGGAGGATCTCTTAATTCGGACGGAGGGTGTCTAGGCTGTTCAAGACGGTTCTACCCAGTGCAATTTGCATAATCGTGTAATTACGGAGATAACCCAGTTTGACAAGACGGCTCACTTCAAGGCGTCCCTTTGTCCAGTCGCTTTTAACGCGATACACATTTTTCTTTCGCGAACGAATCTCTTGGAAAAATCTCTCAAACCCAGAAGAAAATTGGTTTAAATGTAGCGGATACATTCCACAGTAATTAAAAAAGCAAAAGATTCAGACACGCCGAGAGAAATGTGCACTGTTTCTTCTCAGATTTTTATTTTGTTTCATTAACCTTCAGTCACTGGCACTCTATCCTCTACATAACTGTTTGTATAATAAATTTTTATTCAATAAAACAACTACTTCAATGCAAAATAAATATTTTATTTTTATTTTGAGATTGTAAACACCTATACACTATGTATATGCGAGTAATTAAAAGTTTAGCTCGTGCAGTTTATCTGCAAACTGGGATCGACGTTAGAAAACGAATTCTTCGTTGGTTCTCCATTTTTCCTATTATTTATAATTCATAATTACTTAAAATATATACATTGTGTATACACTTGTACAATATGCATATTGTCCGAAAAAAGCAACGAAAGCGAAACTCGCTATACGATAATGAATACATTAAATAAATTCTGTCCGGACCGAACTTCCTGAAATTATTGTAATCACTCACGTTCGCCGTGCAACGACGTTAACCGTGTTCGTTTATAGGTAAGCGACACGCGAGCCATTATTTACAATTAATGGTTCGATAATCCCAAACTCAGTATAATTGTTGAACTCGCGATCGGGCAATTTAAAAAATTACATTTCGTAGCAGCTGCCATCTGCCAGTTCGATACAGCGCAATTAAAATTACAAGAGTGTTAATGGTCACCTACACAAATGAGACGTGTAATTATTGCCCGGGAGGAAGATCGCTCTGACAAAATATCGACTGTCCTCGAGAAAACAGAGGACTATTAATTAACATTTAAGTTCGATATGGTTTCACTTTCCTTTCGACCTGTTGTTATTTCGATGGAATATTATCAATTGGGATCAAACGATTAATTAAACGAGTCTGTTCGAACTTCTTTTTGGGTCAAGTGATTGGCAAAGCATTGTGGGTTTCTGTGTAGAGTATTTCATTTAACGAAGTTCTTGGCGGGGTGTAATTGATTCTGCAGATCAGCGTTTCATCTGCTTAACACCTTCTCCAATACTTAAATATTTAGAATAATGGTACAGCAATTTCTAGTGGCGCCTCACTCGAGTAACTCAAGGTTAATATTGATTTAAAAATGAAACTAGAGTAGATTGTTATCGGGGACACGAAGAAATCGGTCGGTCGGTCCAAGATCATTTTATTAAGCGGTTGTTGCCAGGCGGAGGTGCTCTTCCTCGCAGTCAGGGAATGTCAGCTGCCTCCTGGGGTCTCTCTCGGCGTGTACAAGCCAGACGCCATTGTTCGATCAACAATACTCAACCGAACCGCTCACAACATATCCCATTCATTTCATCCACCCACTTTATATTACCCCCTGTGCCCACCCCCGACACGGATAAGAGCGAAACAGGGGACAACGACGAGAATGAAGAAAACGCTATGTCCGTTCTCGGTCTGCGGAAGAAGCCGTCACCCCCTTCGGCAAAACCCTCCCTTCTCCTTCTCTCTCGCAATCTTCTTTTTTTGGCGGGTTTCTTCAGACCCGTGGAACAATATATTCGCGACATTTCGCTCCCCGCGACCCTCAAAGTACGTTACTCCGAGAACAGAATCTTTTTAACGAAGAGGTCCATCAAACGAAAATTATTTCATACAAAATCTGCACACTGGGAACTGAATCGTTCACAGAATCGTTCAGCAAAGTGGAACGGAAACTGGGTACGTGATAACAATTTTGTATGTCCCTTAATATTGAACTCGAGATTCTTCTCCCAACGATTCAAAAATGTTTCAACAAAGCTGCAGACATAAAATCCATGTATACAGTAATTCAAACTAAAATTATCCCATAAAAATGTTCACACTGTTTTTTTATAGAATCGTTCAGCAAGCAGAAATTATTTTCTGTTGACCCCTATGTTGGAAACTGGGTAATAACAATTTTCTACGTCCCTTAATTAAACTCAAGATTCTTTCTCTAACGATTTCAAAATGTTTCAACAAATGTTTCAAGCTGCAGACGTCAAATCCATGTACAACAATTTAGAAAAAAAAATCCACGTACAGCAATTGGGAGGCAGATAAGACGAGGATCGAAATTTTTCAGGTTTTCTTGTCTGAGAAACAGGAGGAACACAGGTGCATCATCGATATCGTGCCAGGTCTACCGTCGAAGGTTTACTCACGGTGTCCTGCACCGACTTCTTCTTCTTCTGCCCGAAAGATCGAGAGAAGTGTGCTGCCCGTAACCTTTGTTCGAGGGAAAAGGAGAGCCGAAATCTGTGCACCACGTGCCACGTCGATCCTCGAGTCAATGAAGCGGGAAAACCTGGGGCACGATCCTGAAATTCTTCAGGTAACGGGAGGAGCTACTCCTTTCATACGGTGGCTAAAGGCCACCGAGGGCTGTGCCAGAGCTTCTTTGGAATTCATCCTACCCCCAGAGGAAGAGAGAGAGAGACTCCGAATCCCCCGCGATATTGTTACAGACGACATATTATAGCTGTCGCGTGATCAGCATACCTCGGTTCCATCCAAAAGCAGCTAAGGAAAGGGTAGAACTGGGTCAGTTCCTCCCTGAATAAGAAATCAACGAGTGAATAAGTTAGAGGACCACAGAGTAAAAAGAGAGACATCTAAATGAGATGGCACTCGTGTATACGTGTTCTCTAGGACGGACTGATTCGTTTCCTTCTCAAAGAAACATGCAGACATCTTGTTAACCCTCCGAGAGTTGATTCAGCCTCGCAATTTTCTCGAAATAACGTGATAACATTGACGAAGCTGAAAGTCAAGGGACTGCGATTTTAGATGAACCATCGTTTTCAGAAGCTTCGGGACTCTACTCCCTCTAAGCAAGAAACCGAAGTACCATAACTTTGTAAGCATCTGTTTAACATTTCCCTCAGAATCAGAGAAGAAGATGGTGTGCCATGAACTGAATTATATGGCCGATGGGTCATTCGATAGGGCATCAATCTATGTACATCTCGATCGAGAGGGTAGTTACGGAGTAAAATCGAAAAATCAGTTTTTCGCCTATTTTCCTTACTTAATGATGTTTAGAAATTCTGAGTATAAAATCCGAAACGTGTCAAGCACCCGAAATACATTACTCTGCAATTTTTACTTTACAAAATGAATGTCCAAAAACATCGTCCAAACCAGTCTTTTCTAACCTAGTCGCAAAAAGCTGCAACTCCATCGATCAAACCAAAATCGCGATTGATCTATTCCCAAAGCAGTAGAATTTGTCGAGATCGATTTACGACAAGAACGAAAGTGTCCTCCAGTTGGAGGTCCAGGAGTCGATCGGGCACTCAACAACTCACGGGAGTTCGATCAGAGGGTACATACAATCGTGAGCATAAAATCATCGGATCGTTAAGATCGATTGTCTCCGATGTTTACGACTCCGGTAGCTCATTGGCGTACAATGGACAGTGGTCATTCGATTATCTGACCGAGGATCCATTGTCTTCGGGGTACCCGGGGAAGAAGTAGACAGAGCGTGTGCTGGGGGTGGTATCGGTTTCATCGCGAGGGCGGTTCGCAGTAAATTGCGTGAACCAGGGCCCGAGAGCATTCTTTTTGCAGGGTTTGGCGCGGCCGGGGTCTGACCGCGATTTTTATCGACCAGACAACACGTGGTCAAGCACAGGATGGCCCCCGTTAATAAAGCGGAAAGCAGGACGCAACTTTGTTCGACGGGTTCTCTGCGGTGTTTGGCACGCGCCAAAACCGAACGGAGTCAGCTGGTGATGATCGGACCCCGAACGGTACCCATACGATGCTCGACAGCTTTTTATCTCGGGACAATATCGAGCAGCATTTCGGAAACGTTGTTACCGACTACCGGCGAATTAAGAGGTGAAAGGGATCTCCGGCGAGGCAAGGCGAGGCACACGCGGTCGTCGAACAAGATCCGAAATATACATTGCTCGATGCGCGCAATTTTCGGAATGAAATTGCGAGGTTCATGCCTATTGACAACGTTTTCGATGCCGAATGTACGTTTCTTCTTCTTGTCGCAATGGTGTCAACTTTCCCTTTGGCAACGTCCCCTTACGTTGTTATTATTATTATTATTATATACGGACCGAGATCCTTTTATACAAATGTATACAGTTTTTA
>CM052244.1:2918186-3127379 GCA_028455795.1 Lasioglossum marginatum
CCGTGGATGCTGTGCAAACAAATTTTTTACGGATTCGGTAAGAAGAATGGTAATCAGGCAAAAATTCGCTCTTTCAATTCTGCCTCAACCGTCGCCAGATTTTCAAATCCTTTCAAATCGATCACCCCTTAACTTCAATGAATCTACAATGAATCAAGCAACTCTGTGACAAGACTGGTTTCGATTCCTCATTCATTTCGCAATGAAGAACGCTTCAGGTGTGCAAAATTTTTGTGACGCAACATTTTTCAAATGAGGGGAATTTAATCGAAGAAATTTTCATGAGGCTTCGGCGAATTCCAGCGACTGTGTAATGTTGTTGGCGAAACGTCGACAATAATAGGCAGGCAGTGGCGAATAAATGATTCATTAATTAGATGATTCAAGATAAAGAAGTTCTAATTGTTACATCCGTAGAGAAGCTCATTACAGCAAAAGGTAAAGAGACGAAATTTTTATCAGAGTAATTACTGTTCACATTATGAAATATGTCATTACACATTATTTGAAAAAATTAATAAAATTCAAAAAATCATAGGGAATGGAAATATATTCGAGGTCGGAAGAAATGTTTAATTTTCGAGTTAAAATAGCAAAGGGTTAACCCCCCGCAACTTGCAACAAATTCAAAATAGTTTTATTCTGTATAAAGACGCAGGGATGGAAAAGAAGAAACGTTGGAGATTAGAAGATTAGAAAATTCTGGAAGCAAAGGGTGCGGGGGAACGGATGAAGATTTCGTTGCTACGGAGGCAGCATCGAATCTGCGGATTCAATCGTCGAGGATCGGATGCAGCCGGCAATAAAGAGCCTCGATAGGGTTCGGGAATATTGTATCTGTCGCCGAGGTGGCTTGTACTATAGCGCCCGTATGTATGCAGACGGCCGATCATTTCTGGTATTGTCCGTTCGCGAAAGAAAGAGAGAGGATGACGATGTTCGTCGTGGAGAGGGAGCTGTGACTGTGAGCACAGGGGCCCGGTGGACGTGCAAGCATTGTGCCCGCGAAAGGGTGCATCGGTCCACATCGCGTTGGATTTCGCATTCACTCGGCAATAATAAGGATTCGCCGCCGCTTTCTTTCCCTCCTCAGGAAACAAACCCCGCTTCTGCCAGCCGGCGCACGGAAAGACTCGCTGAGGAACAGTTTGCGGACACGATGCCGGAAAAATGCCGGCAATTTCGCGTTACCTCCACCTTTTCTGCGAATTTCATTATCCCCCTTCCGTACCAGGGTCGCGAATCAAGAGTACGATCTCTTGCGAAGTCGTTTAATTACTCTATCCTTTGTAATCCGTCCATAAATAATTTATTATAACATATTATCTATTTGTAGGAACAGTGCGGGCTTCATATTTTTCGCACTCGACAGGGGGTAGTTCGTACAAAAAAAGGTATTTTGGTGCACAAAAGAAAAAGAAAAAACATCCCACCATTGTAGTTCATTTATCAAGTGTAAAGAAGCTGGAAGCGAGAACAGGGAGGTGGAAACCACGCCGACAACGATCAAGGGGTTAAATACGAGCCATTAGTGTCCGTCTGAGAGGCAAGTGTTACGTTTCCCACTGTTTGTTCCAACAACTCCGGTGACTCGATGAGTTATGACATTAAAGCACGTCGCTTCGAGTTTCAACCCTTCCGAAAGGGCGACGCTATCCAAAAAAAAGAGGCAGAAAAACTGTATCCAAAAGAAGGATTCACCCCACGCGTGTCTCGGACAAACTGAGATTCGAATGGGAACCAGAAATTGGTAATAGAAAAAACGTACATAGTTTGTGCGCGATTGTGATGATAATAGTTACAGCTTGAATCAACCCTTATTTCGTAAAATTTTTTCTTGCATTTATTTCCTATGGGCGTTGCACTTTTTATAGTAGACTGTGCTTCCGACGTAATGCATTCTTTGTGCGAACGCTTGACGATGATACACGATGAACGTTAGAACTTTTGTTCATGTTTTGTAGAATGAAAAAATTTTAGACTCGAATGAGATTTTTGATTGTTAAAAATTCGGTATCGAAAAGTATTTCTAAAACAGCTCGAAGATTTTTATTTTCTTTAGAATGTGATACAACATTTTGATACAGCATTTTTATCTTTGCGTAAAGGTTCGTAGTCTGATACGAAAATGGTTGCTCGGGATATAAACAATGATCAAACAACAGTTGCCTGGTTGTCGAGGATACTGCCTCCGAATTATTCGAGCAAACGAGCACAGAAAAGCATCGATCCGATGGCAGAGGTTCAACAATATCGAGTGGCGGCGGATCGATGCCACCCCCGCTCGGTGCCAAGTTCGGAACGAAGCGCAGGCTTTTATTTCAGCCGGTGATTAATTATGCGAGTTCACCCTTGGCCGCAATTAAACCGAGTTTCCAGCGCTCGTCGCGCGTAAATGTCAGGGTCTACGCGCAGCAGGGCACAGGGTGCGAGAAGGGGTGCGTCCGAAAGAAAGTAAAATAGCATTGCGAGAGAGAGAAACTTTTATCCCTCGTTAAGGGAGGAGACGAATGGGGTAACCCTCGCAATTATAGGAACCACCCCTTCGACAAACTTGATGGGGTGGAGCCCTTCGAGAAAAATTTGTACGCCGACAGAGACGGGGATTTAAGCGGGACCACCCCCGTGTTGTCAAAGGGTTCGGTCATGGGTTTTGTCTGCACGGAGACACGGCTTTTCTTGCGTCGGTCTTTCTCCCCGGGGGAAAATCATTTCGAAATTCATTAATGAGCTCGCGATGTCGCTCCGTGAAGTCGTCCCGCTTTTATTTCAACATTTTTATTCACCGTCAACAATCCGCTGCTGGTTTCCCGCGTTTCCTTCGAATCTGACAGAGTCCCTTTCAATTGGTACTTGTCTGCTCTACATGTTTTACTTAACCAAACATTTATTCAGTTATACATATCTTTTTACAGTTTCAGTGAATCGCATTGTAATCGGTCAATGTTCACGATGAATCTAAATGCTTCGATCTTGATGAATGTCTAACTATTTTGCCAGAAAAGAATCTCGATAAACCGGACTTGAACGAACACAATTCCCGAGGATTGTTCGCATTAATAATTTGAGCATCGTCTATAAAATACCTCGACGCGAGGACAGCAACGCAGACGTTGTAATAGAACGCGTTTCGCGCTGATTCGTCCGCTACATTTTTTCGAGTGCCAGAACATTGATGAATTTTTGTGGGTGGTGCGCGCATGTGTCTGGCACGCCGGTAATTGCGTCAACTAATTCAATCGCTGGCTCAATTAAGAATATAAATTCAGTACGTGAAATTTGTCGAGCAATCCCAGGGAGAAGCGGAGCCGCGAAAATTCCAATTTAGTATCTGCCCGCGACAGTCAGCGATTCATCGCGAACAAGTGGCGTGTCTGAGCATTTCCGCGACCATTAAAAGCGGAAACCGCGAAGAAGACGGCCGCGGACACACAACCAGGGACGACGACGAGGAGAAGGGGAATGTTCCTAAACCGTCGTTCTCTCTTAAAATTAATCCGCGAGGGTTGCAAATAGCCACTTTGACGAGCAGCCAATTCTCTCGTGCGAATCGCGTGGATGCCACTCTCTGCGTACTTTCGCCTATTCTAACGAGGAGAAGATGGAGAAGAGGAGACGAGAAGAAAGAAACAGACGAGCACGGGAGACCGGCCAGTGGTATAGAGAGCTAATCTTCGGAACAACAATTTTCTGCACGATTCATTCCACAGAAGAAGAATTGATAAAACAATCTACATTAATTAATAAAGTTCCATTTTGTACGCAATTATTAATCCTCATCCGTCCCTCGTGTCAATTTCACACAGTTTTCCCGAAATAAATTATACTATTCTGTTATTTGTAGGTAAATTTGCTCGAAACTTCGTGACTTTTACTTTTTTTAATGCGAAACACACAACCGAGAAACCTAACGTGTACAAACGTTAACTCATCAATTTAATACGAATGAATCCTTTACCACTGATGTGACATTTGTGTCGACTGGAAAAATTTAGGCGTCAACTGGTTTTCCAGAAGAATCTAATCATTCATCAAGCTTCTATTTTTGCCCATCTGTTTTCATCAGAAATGTATGTGAAGAATTTGCCTCTTCATAAATAACTTATCATAAGAAAAATGAATTTCTGAAGGGAAGCTAGAGTTGGATTTGGCAAAACTCGTTATTTGTTGTCGTACGAAATTTTTGCGACGAACCAGACAGGATGTTCTGGAGTTAGAGGGTTAATTTCGTATGGAAGAGACGATGTTTTTGCAGGGAAGAAAGCCGATGCTATTGCAGGGAAGAAAACTGATGCTATGCCAGTGCCGAGGACGAGACGGGAAACTGGCTTCGACTGCGAACTGCGAGTCGTCACCGAAGAAGACGGGGACCCCGCTGAGAGTAGCCGCAGTTCGCACCCCGTGGCACGAGAGGAACCTTTTCCAATTGACGTCATAGACGCACTCTTTTGCCCTTTTTTCCTCCTCCTTTCGTCCTCAGTAGCCACTCCTCTCGCCCCGTTGCTCCACCGACTGCCGTTGCAACGGGTTAAGAATACAGCGTGGCGGGATTACTTTCGGCCTATGTGTTGCAACGTTCTGCACTGGGAATAGCCGGTGGCCAGGGCTGAATTAACAGCCGCTATCGAGACTATATATCTGTGTTTTGTAGTCGTCGTAGTCGTCTTCTTCTTCGGGCGAATTCGCCGCCTGAACAAATTCTTTACCCTCCCCCGCGCCGGACGTTCCCGTTTCCCGCCTGGCCAACAACCCCGACTTTCGCCATTTTTGCCGTTTCCGGAATTGATCTCAGCTGCTCCCACCATCTACAGTAGTGTCCTCTTTGCCATCAGTTCGATGAAATACTATTAAATTCTAACTAATAAATTTGTAACACTTTATATTAGGTCGTTCAGAAAATCGTTTCGTTTTCTCAAGGGAAAATGAAAGCTAATTTCTTACCATTTTAGAATAAGTTTTATGATATTCTATCCTATGATCTTTTGCGATTTTTGTTCAAGCAACTTAAAGATCACATTTTTACGACTTTTTACGATTTTCTTTCAAATGATATCGACACCGCATAAAAAATGTTGAAAAAACCGAAAAAAATGGTAATCCATTCTCTTCTTAAACAGCACACAATTTTTATTCTTTCGGGCACTGCATTTTTACTCTTGTGATATAATAAAAAAGCAAAAAGGGATGGAAATCCGTACTTTGATTTTGCATATTTGATGCGGTGGTAAAAAGACCACTTGAAATGTTGTAAATAGCTTTTATGAGCTTTATAATAAAGTTTAGCTTAAATAAAGATCTTCATGCAGAATAAAAATGTTCTATCTGAATTGCAACACACTCGAGTGAAATAAAAATTCATTTCTTTTTCTTAATATGGTTAATAGGTTGAATTGTTCACATTCTATACACGAAGAACCTAACTTGTCTCTCGCTCAACACCTAGCAACACCCGTTACAATGGATTTTCAAAAATCGTTTCAATCATACTGTCAGCAGTCCGCTCGATCGCCAAGTTTCCCAGATTCTCGGCAACCTTGCGCATTCGACGGGGATTTCCTCGAGGGAAAGACGCTGTATAAATCCCACAATCAGCCGGTCGATCCTCCCACGCGACTCGACACAGCTGATCTCGCAACACGAGAGCAGAACCTTCGTGGACTCGCACAATGACGGGACTTTTAAAGATCGCCACTTTGAACCGTCGCCATTGTGCAACACGTTACCTGAAGGGAAATCGGGAAAAACTCCGGTTGCGATTTAAACCGGCCTGGTTGCTTGTCGTTCGACGGAGAATAGAAAATTCGTTGTTGTAGGAGTCGGTGGCGCAAAATCGAAAGAAAACATGTTCAACCTGAGCGACGAGCTTTTGTTCGACCGGGGACAAACGGACGCGATCAGGTAGAAGTCGATGAAACGAAACCGCAAGTGAAAACCGGAGAAAAGCGGATAGAATCTTGTGAAATGGTTGGCTAGTTCCAAAAACGATTTTACATCGGTTTAGGAGCATAAGAAAATTTTTAAACAATTTTGTAACGACATTAGGGAATAATGAGCCGAGTAATGAGTCTTCGTTCGCATTAGATACCGAAGAATAATTAAATGAATGAATGCTAAATCGTCTATTTAGCTGAAAACACCTTTTTTGTTGCGCTTATGACTGCCAGTTCCTCGCGAGACACTATGTATATGAGCACAACTGTATTTGGCACATCAAAGTCAAGGATCGCAGCTGCAGGACGTTAAGAAACGAAAATTTCGGCGGTCATAATCCAGTTGAAAATATAACAGAATCATTTACACGTAAATGAATTACGCAATGAACGTTCGCCGAGCTTCTTATACGGCTACGAAGGGACGAAGTTTCCGAAGAAGGCACGGTTGAATAATTCAGAAGTATTTACACTTCGCTTTAAATTGTTTACAATGTTTAAATAATTCTCGACACCGTGTAAGACCGTTGCATGTACCATGAACGATGAGAATATTTTTTCCCGGCACCTCGTTCGCGACTTATTCTTCAATTACTATTCGCGGTAACCGATCTCGGCTTAACGAGCGGTCCAATTAATCGGCGATCGGATAATTGATCTCCTGTATGGGTTTAACGAGAAAAATCCCAATCTATCCGGCCGTTGCATTTATCACCGGGTACATCGGTTTCCCCGTAAGTCGGAATTAAATTTCCAGATTCATTAGCTGCCATGGCGCGTCTCGTGACGCACGAGACGGCTCTCTTTTCCCGGCGTTCTTCTCTCCTCTCCCTTTCTCACTCTTTCTCTCTCTCTTTCTCTCTTTCTCTAGACCGCTCGAAAATGGCCACACGCAGCCGGCATAGCACCTTCTGGTATAAATACATATGAGAACTGGGTCGCTGCCCTGAACCACAGCCGCTGCGTCGTCTACGAGCTTTCCTCCTTGTTCCCCGGAAGTCTTACCTTTGACCCCGTCGCAGTTTCCGCTGGTAATTAGTCGGACACGTTTCAAACGTGTCCGCGAGCCGGCCCGGTTTTTGCGAACTCGCCGACGCAGTTTTTCGCCACGATCGCTACGATATTTAGCGGACGGACACGACTCATTAGCGGACAACGCCGGTCGAAGAACAGTTCGCAATAGTGGCGGAGAAACAGTCACACTTGCGAACATTTATTTTACAGTGTTCAAGGTGAAGCGTTCGTTCTTCATACTATGTACGAACTATCGAACTTTTCGAAAATTCCTTGAACATTTTCCGAGATACTTCTAAGTGTAGAATTTAAGACATTTTCTTTTGGGTTTAAGATGGTTTTAAGAAGAGGGTTGAAATTCAACAAACTTTTCTTCCTTAATATGTTCAACAGGTTGAAAGTAATACAACAGTGGCATTAAATTCTTCTAATGTTTTCACTGTTTTAAATTACACCTATTTATCTTTGTTATAAATGCATAAAAGTCGCTGTCTAATTATTATAGAGGGATATTTTGTGCATTTTCGAGGACGAGGATTGAGAAGGAATAATTCATTCGCGTTCGAATCCGCGATTCCCGGAATTTGTTCGGACAATGCCATTGAATTTGGAAGATCGTGCGTCGCTATTAGAGTAAATTAAAGCGAATCGCTCTAGTTGGCTCGCGTGACGCGGTATTCGATAATAGGAGGGGATGATTTCGGCTTGGCCACCACAGCAGGATTTCCGTGGACCTGCAGTCCGCGGTTTTACGGCTCCGAATCCCGGAGAGCCGTGTGTCTGCAATATGACAATAACATCTGTGGCCCATGCCAAGGTACCCATGCCGTACCTGTGCCGTAGCGGACCATCTTGCAAGCCCGACTGTACGAAACGAAATCGAAAGGTGTTCCTCGTGGAGGACGCGCCGACGGCGAGTGATGCAGCTGGCAAAATATTTGTACGGAAGGAAACCGTCTCTCGTTCAAAAATTGCGGCTGCGACACGTACGGCTTGCGCAATTAATTCTGCCCATAATTATGAAAGCGAATGAAAGCATCTAAGTGAAAATTTGGAAAAAATCAGTTTATCAGTTATTTCACATCACATTATTTCAAACGATATTAATTCCACTTTCAGAATGATGGGCATAAATATATAAATCTAAATTCAAATTCAACTCTCAGCAACCCAATTTAAATCGAAATTCTACATTCTATCATTATATTGAAATCTAAATTCAAATCGAACTCTCGCAACCCAATTCAACTTCAAATTCAACTTTCGATCTTTATACGGTATGCGGATAATAAAACAATCAAATAGTCTGCTGTATATATTTGTCTGTTTTTATTTATCTTTGTCATTCATGGAAGTGTAATTATCTAATTTATAAACTTGTTCGAACCCCTTCAAATGTACCAGCTGTTTTCCCAGCTTTGTTTGTACCAGTTTTGTTTGTACCAGCGAGTTGTACGATCTCCATATGGACTCTTTTATTTGTTTCGTTAGAAATGGTAAAATGACCGAAGGTGCGAAATTTTGATGCTTTCATCATTTCAAAGGAGACACTTTGTTTGGAGAGGTGCGATTGTTTGAACAATACGTCTATGGACTTCCACGTGGAAAGGATTCAATGATTTATGTTATTATCGAAGTTATATATTCATTATGAAGATTGTGAAGTATTTTTAGTTGTCTTTCCAATTCACACTTACGATAGAAAATTCTTTTAATATATTTAAGAAACAGCTACTATCTCTATGTTCTGTTTACAACCAAAATTAGTTAATGATTTGGAGAAACTAGTAACACATTTGAAAACGGCCTGTTATATACAGGCATTCGAACATTAACTTGTGGTATTGTCAAAAACATTTAAAATTAACAACTACGCAACTAGAGAGAGGACATAAAGAATATTAAAATAAATTCATTTCATTATTTCATCGAATGGTCTTCTTTTTGAGGATAATACTTATCAAATGAAAGTCTTGAAAATATTTAGTCAATCAGCCTGTCCAAATAACATTACAAAATCAATTAATCTCATTTTTACCGACAAGGTGAATTAGAAGCATACACCATGACAGATGTCGCTGTCGTCCAGTCGACGAGCGAACACGTGTCGGTAAGACAGAGTAGCATAATCTCTTCTCTCAAATTAAAACTCAAGTATCAACTTCCAATACCCAATTACCAACACAATGAACCGCGAGGAATATCGTTTGCAATAAAATTTTCCAGTAGCGTCCGTTCTAAAGTATCTTATCAACAATATGAAGAAAAACCACACAACGATCATAAACACACAAAGTTGCATAATGACTGGTACCAATGGTCGGTCAGCAAAGCAATCGATATAAACAGAATGGAAATTGCTGGTAATTAGCAACTAGAAAATATAAACGTAAACTGATCGCCCTAATTCGTCTTCGAACACGCGATATCTATTAAAAAATTACGATACAAACTTATCTATACAGTCCAGCAGAAATAGACCGATTCGAGACCGCATCATAAATGCAGACGATCATGGCTTTTGTGGTTCTGTTCCCTTCCATTATTCCAGCAAGGTTCCTAAATTACCCTAATTATTAATTTCACAATCCCTGCAACTTTTTCGCATAGTTTCCATGGGCCATACAAAAGACCTGCTGAATCAATTTTAAAACTTGAAATTTAGTGTTTCAAGCATAAACAAGGATGTCTACAACGCTATCAAACATTTATTTCGCATCAAAGTAGTTCTTATTTCATCGAATAAAAATGTATGTGTGCATATTGTAACGATGTGAGGCTATGTAATCACTTATATACATATGTAGAAAGTGAAGTGCTTGTAATTGAAGATTAAAAGCACTGTAATTCACGAGAGAATAACAAGTAAAATGCAATTTATGCTGAAAAGAAGAAAATACTCAGCAAACGACGAGTAAATTCGTCGTAGCCGGTTAACAGGTTAACCTTTGTGTAGTCAACCAAAATGTATAAGATTATTTCGAAACCATTCTAATATGTCTGCAGAAATTCTCATTATAAGACTATAAATTAATATATTAGCGAGTAAAAAGAATGGACTTTATTCAGAAAAAATTCTCTAATATTTTTTCGAGCAACAAATTGTTGAAAGAAATATAGTAAATGGATACATATCCACCCGGGTACCCGGTTCACTACAGAAGGGTTAAACGAACGGTAGTTTCTCGTAGGAATATTGAAAGTTCACCGGTGGATCGGCGAGTTTCGGATCGAGTGTGAAAAGGAGAAAGCAGGGTTTTTCCGGCTTCGATAACGATCGTTTTGCGCAGATTAGAGCACTGCGGCAGGAAAATCGGGGATCGATGACGGGTAAAAGAAACACGGTCGAAAATTATTGAAAAGGCTCGTGGTGGTTGGCGTGTGTAGGTCGGGTCGGTTCGTGTCGGGCATTAAAACGTCGCCGAGGGACGGGTAACTCCGTGCGGACGTCTCCTCGAGATGTATACCGTCGACATAACCTCGAAAAAGGAGGGATTCGGCGAGGAGGAAAGTGGTCGTCGGCCGTCTCGTACGTGAAGACGTGCCTCCGGGTCGAAGAAGGTTCTCTCGCCGCGCGGACGACGCAATGCCACGAAAAAAGTCAACGAAACTTGCGCAGGAGCTGGCAGGAAAGTCAAGAGCCCTCGCAGTTGACACATGTCAAGCGTGCAGTGCGACTCGAAAAAACGTCGGGGCGGCCGACAACACACAATCACGAATACGGATGTGAAATCGACACTCACCGCAGCGCCCGGTGTTGCTCGACGACTGGCCCATTATTCTCACGCCGAAGGCGATGGCAGGCACGAGATAAAGCACTCGGTGATCGCGGCGTGCTCACGTGAAAAACCGGACGCATGAGTGCGCGAAAGACCGACACATTTTTCGAAAAATACTATCACATCGTGTACCCGCAGTGTCGCTACGACAGAGACGGACGGCCGCTTCGGAGCGACGAGGTGATTGGCCCGCGGCTAGCTGCGCACGCGCGACCCGCGGGATTTTGAATCCACCGAGGTGTTATCATCCGACGAGACGCCGGACTAAGTCTCGCCAGCTGTCGGCCCCTGCACCCCGACGCCTTCTTCCGTCGTCGACCATCGCATTCACAAAGGTAACTCGGTCATTGTTATCCTCGTTCTACGCTCCGCATTGTTTACGCCGCTGTCTAATTAGTAGACCACGGGTCTTTACGGAAAATAAAAATTGTCTGCATCGATTGCAAGAAATGGAAACTAAGTCGACTGTTATTTCTTCACTAAACCTACCGTCGTCGACCATCGCATTCACAAAGCTAAGTCGGTCATTGTTATCCTTGGTCTACGCTCCGCATTGTTTACGCCGCTGTTTAATTAGTAGACTACGGAATCTTTATGGAAAATAAAAATTAAATTGTCTTCTTCCCTTAATGATTTTAACACTAAACCTACCATCGCCGGTCAAAATGACCGGTTCCATTTTCCATGACCGCTTTCATTTTTCATAACACCTTATCTATTATTAGTCACAGTTCTTGAATATCAAAGACCAATTGAGGATTTTATAACAGATTCTCCAACAACGATGATAACTTAGCTTGCAATGCAACAGATTATCTTGAGTAATATGACCTAAGAACTTCTCCCGAGATTATCGTGCGAAAGAAAGTTCTTAATCTCTTTTCAAATGCAGCACGATTGTCTATGCCGGTCTAAAGCGTTAAGCTATAATAGATTCATAAGTGTAAAGATACATAATGTTTCATTGTAAACGATCTCCACTGGGAAACGGTGTCGCAGTGTGCCAACACGCGAGCAACTTTCAGGGACAATTCGCCTATAAGCATCGATCCAGGTCAATGTACTAGAAATCAAAATATCAAACATTGGAAAAACCTGAGCCTAGAAGTCATTAACCCCGTCACACGTTGACATATCGCGAGGAATGAACGCGGCAGAAAGTGTATACAGAAAATCGAAGTTAACCTTCTGATATACACAAACTTGTCGCGTTTGCCTGCAGTGCGACTGTCATAAGAGGTACACTCTAATAACGCGTATTCTGCGCGAACAATCTCTTGTCATTTCAGTTCGGAATGGAAATCGATTCAATTATATATGAGATTCGTTTATATATGATATATGTATAATATATGAATGATATATAATATATGAATCTTTTAGTTTCTAGCGGTCTGACGTTCAAATCATTTGTAAATCGTCAGTTCGAGTGATTTATGGCGCTGTTACTATAGCAATGGCTATTCATAGTTAAGCGCAGATGAGGGCGGAAAGAATTATTGGGGCTGGATGTAGAAACGGGGACTGTCGTGGCGGAACTTCCGATGAATATTTCATGAACTGAAGTAGAACCTTGATGTTTATAACTATTATCTGAACTGAGAACAGTCCTATATAAATTCTACATTGTTTGTAGTACTCTGATGGATGAAATATGGTGACCTGAAATATAACACGTTCAGTGAAACTACGTAAATTTCACATCTTTTACAATATTCTCACAGATTAAATGTGGCGACTTTATTGGTAGTCGTAAAGTGTTCAACAATGGAATAACTAACAAGGGAGGTTTACGATCGGAACGAATGCGTTTTCTCCTGCAACCCGGTTCAAAATGTGGAGCACGACACGCGTCCAACCAAACCCGTTAATATTAGTTTCTGACATTTCATTGTTCCGCCAAGAAACGATTTGAAAGATTAAACATTTCGGAGTATTCGCTTATCTCCGTCAGAAGGGGGCGGTGTTCTCAACTTTGTTAATAATCGAGGCGGTCGGGTTCTGGAGTACCACCGGGGAGGCGGGGTTGTAAATGTTTGATGTCAATAGCTGACGAGGAGACCTAGATTGACCTTTTCTGAATGTGCAGTCCTCGGTGTCGGCGAGTTAGTTTAATTACAGGGTCGGAAACTGATTAAATTGCGTAGTACATTCAGAAAAATCAGGCGTCAACGAATTTTAAAATCCGCTATGATCATCCCTAGCTTCGTAAAACCAGCTCTAGTCGCATTGAATCGTTCAGAAAGTGTTTTTCAAAAAGAATATATCTTTTATAAAAAAATTTCGAAAGGATCAAAGTCGATGTAAAAATAAATTTCCTTCGTAGAACCAGCTCTAGTATCGTTGAATCGTCCAAGAGAGAACGTTCCAAAAAGAATATATCTTTCACACAAAAATTTCGACAGGATCAACGTCGATGTAGAAATAAATATCCCGACCTGGTCACTGGTTTAGCCACTTTAAGCGACATAGAGAAGACGAAATTCCTCCCATTATCCAATAAAAACACGTACCAATACAATCTCCGAGCCACTTCTACAACACTCGATCACGCAGGGGTACACGCCTAAAACAGTTCTATGTACCATAGCTACCGTAAACTACACTTACGCGTTGATCCTAGGTCCGAACTATGATACGCACCTAACAGTCGCAACTGCGCCCACAATTCGCGTGTGCCCCGCTCGCATTTTATCGTTCTGTTCCGCGGGATGGGATCACGCAATTGCGGACTGTTTCTAGTTCTCGATGTTCCTGCGTAGATCCTGGGGTCAGACTCGAGGGAGGGAAGGCAGCAGACACGCGTTCTTGCGGTTTGTTCCCTTCGTCCCCAGTCCAGTCCAGGAGAGATCATCGATCAGCTCCGTATCCCCGCTGGAAGAAGGCCTGAATCAACGACTACGTCGACTACGTCGACGACGACGACGACGACGTATCGCATCGCCTTGGTAACCGTCCGACAAAACACTGCGTCGTGGATGCGAAAGGAAAGCGTCAACGAGAAGAACAGAACAACCGGGTTCGTTCCTGGGTTCCGCACGGATCTGTCGGCTTGACAGCCGTGATACGGTGATCGCGTTTCGACCGGGCATCGTTTCCTTCACTTTCGTCTGACATGAGCCCGCTGGAGGAACAAGACTCGGAGGACTCTGGGTTCAACAGCTGACGCCGATCAGAGGCACGCTCGAGATTCCTGGCTAAACCGCTCGCGGACCCGGGGAAACATGGATGTCGGCTTCTCGTGGATCGTCTCTTTCGGACTGATCGCGCTACTCGTCGTGTCGCAAGGTCAGTCTCCACAGGTGATACCGCTTTTTACTAGGATCTTCCTGCACGACTTTTCGCCGAACAGCAATTTATTTCTTATCCTAACTCTTTGCGCGTTCAAGTGATCCTGAGGACCTCTAAAGGTCTTAATCCGGCACTGGTTGTCGACGAAAATATGTTTCATTAGCACGCTTAAATCAATGTTAGACCGCGGATATCTCTCTGTGACTTCCTAAATAAGTTGTAAATAGACCGAGGATCTTTGTGCTAAATTTTTTTCTGTCGCTTGCAAAATAGGGGGTCTCGCATAACAATGCGTTTCTCCTCTCAACCCTCTGGGAACGACGCACGGCGGAATGAAACAATTATTTTGTTGAACGACGGAAAGATGTTGCATTAACTGTCTTGTGCTTCGTGCGCTCATTCCTCTCGTAAATCCATAAAATCCGCAGTCCAGTAATTACTAACACGTTGTCCCCGTTTGTCCCTCCAGCGGTTCGTTCCTTCATATAGTTATTACCCCTAGATAACTCGGCCATCCTGCGAGCTACGACTAGACAACTTTATTACCAAGCGATCATGAAGATCCGAGGAATTCTTTTTATTTAATAAGAAGAATATTTCACCTCGCGAACAAACAGGCTAGATGTAATTGCGAAGTTATATTTATCGTTGAAGCTATTCGGAACAAATGTATTTTGTAACAAGCGGATCATTCAATGTTCATCAACCACAGTTATTAATTGATTCATTTGACTGTACGAAGATGTAGTTGAAAATTTTCATTCTGCGGATCTGACTGCGGATCTTTATGCAAAATAAAAAATGTTCGCACTAGATTGCAGGACACAGGAGCGAAATAAAAATTGTATTCTTTTTTTAATTACCGTAGTAAGCTGAAACTAACACCTTGATGTCTTTAACTATTTTTGAACATGCTCACTGCTTTAAATTGTACGTGCCCATTTTTATCAAAATTCGCAGTTCAGTGATCAGCGTTCGGTTTCTTATCATGGGAGTGAGATAGATGGCTATTGTAAATGTCCGTGGCGATTGTAAATAATTTGTCTCGATGTGGTTTGACTGTGTCGCGCCAGGCTGGGCCATCGACTGTTTCAAGTGCGTGTCAATCGACGGGGACAATAAGCCCTGCGACGACCCGTTCCACAATAACGGGAGCCTCGCATTCTTGGAGTCGCCATGCCTAGGAGGTCGCAAGGGCCGCGATGGTCTCTTCCCTGCGACCGCGTGCATCAAAATAGCAGGCATATACGGTAAAACTTCCTCCTTTTGTGATTGCGAGTGGTCCTTAACCCCCTTTTTCGCGCTACGTGTTCACTGAATACACTATGGTTCGCGGCACAATACGCTCCGTGTCGAAGACCTTACCTCGGCTAGAGGGTGGGTAAATTCCTCAAAATAATGAGCTGGCTATTTTTTCCCCTCGCAATCACAAATCCATTATAAATAATCAACGAACAACTACTAACGTTTCCTTGAAATTACATCTACCCCGCGTTCCGCGAATTAGAATTGTTTTTGCGACATCTATGAAAATCAAACTTATATGCAATCATCTGATATATTAATTTTTTTCTTTGTGTGAATATGAAATTGACTGTAATACCTCGTACAATACCGAAATGTTTAGTAATTGATTAGATACGGGGATATTTAATAATGTAAACAATATTTTGAATAATGATACAGCAATTTTTAATGGCGACTCTGAATCACCACTCGAGTGCTAAGAGTTAACGTCAGCTTCGTAGAAATTCGGATAATTTCTGTCCCGTTCAAGGAAGATGAAAACAAAATTATTTGTTACCGATTAGATGAGTCTGGGATCTCTTTAACGGTGAGGAGCTGCGCGTTGGACAGCGGAACTTTGACGACCGACTCGGAAATTATAAGAATGTCGCATTGCGGAGGGTTCTACTTCGACGACAAGTGAGTTTAAAAGCGAAACGAGTTTTGCTTACTTTGTTATAGACGATAGTGAAAACCGAGGGAAGTTGTTCGACAATCTGAAATTGAATGGCTGTCGCGCGTTGCTGAAGTGGCGACGAGATTGAAAAACGGGGAGAGCAAAGGAACCGAGAAGAACGTGCAGCCATCAATTAATACAATTCATCGACGAACGAAATAATTAAAACTAGTAACGTGGAATCCGTAATCGACGAATATATATAATTATCCCATTAACTGGTGTTTCAAAATTTTAACTTTTATACAGGGGAATTAAATTTAGAATCGTAGAGATTCGACGAACTTCAATTTCAGATTGTAATTCAGTTTTTGTATGTTTTAATGATTCGATATGGCGAATTTGAATTTGCAGATACGTCCGCGGTTGCGTGCAATCCTGCAACGATGCTGACGCCTGCAACGGATCAACGCGGCGAGCAGCTTCGTTTATGCTTCTAATCTTGTCGCTTTTCGCCGAGTTCGTCTGACGAAGATGTTCTACATATCACATATCGATTACAATCATAGGCAATTATTGTATATAAGAAAGAGAGAGCCTTTATCGGAATACGCATAATGGACCACTACTTCGAACTTAAAACTATGATACGACCAATTAGCTGTGGACCAACGATAAACAAGAAATAATATCATCGATTAAAAAATAACGATATTAACATCAATTATCAGAGTAACTATATTGGTTTACGATTAGACTAATTAGTACAATATATATATATATATATATATATATATATGAAGTTCGGATATAGAGTGTGCTTGATATGTTCCGAAAAATATTTCTGTCCACGTTGTACAGAATTTGAACTTTCGAGGGAGGATTTGCAGATCATATTTCTTTAAGAATTTATTATTTATATAATTAATAAATCGAGGGATGTTTATTATCAAACGTCGAACACATTTGTCCGATATCATTCGCTAATATTGATCGATTTATCATCTGGAATGATTGTAATTAATATTGTGTTGAGCACTTGGAAAAATGATTTCATATATACATATACTCGTGTATCGGACATGCTGCATAGTAAAATAATATTCAAGACAAACTCACTATTTGATACTGCTAGATAGTTTGCAAATAGGAACGACGAAAGAACTGCCATGATTATATTATACGAGTACTTATATATATACAAACATAACCATTACTTTTAAATCGATCAAATATCGTAAAGGGTATAAAGAATAGAATACATATTATAGTGATCGCTTGACGACAGTGAGATATATGTATATTAACGAAACGACAGCAGACTGTATAAGATATTAAATAAATCAAATTTTAATTTAAACTCTTACATTCAAATGTATATTATTAAAAACTTCTAGAACGGTAGATATGTATATATCTGCATTGTTTCGCAGTAAACGCCACTCGAAAATGGCGGAAGAGGAAACAGAGAATGATTATAAAATCTTATCTCTCAATCGAAAACAAAAAAGACGTAAAACCTATTGCACCTACGTCGTGGTACTCGAAAAAAATAATTATATAAAACGAAAGCAGACCTCATTAAACCACTCGACCGTTCCCGCCACCTCCGCGTAGAATGAAGCTACAGCTCGACCCAGTTTCAAGAATCGCCCTGTAGAGATCTCGAAAAATGCAGAGAATTGAAATGTAACGAAGATAAGATCGCAATCCAAAGATCACGTCGCCTATCCGCTAATGGCGCCAATTATCATACATCCGCTACCCTAGCCTGAATCCATTTGCACCCTTCGTAAAAAGCTCCAAAGTTCTCAGAAATATTGTACAACCCTAATGCAACTGATAGTAGTCCGCAATAGCGTTTTTGAGACTCTATAAAATTCTCTAAATTAATGATAAATTCACTATACGGATTACTAAGCAACGAAAGTTGAGCTATCGAAGAAGCTACGAAGAAGCAAAATTAGCAGAATGTAGAGAGACTATATAATCATTGGTTTTTCGCAGACTCGACAATTTTCTCGGGTTGACAACTGCGATTCGAAGTTAATTCTGATCAGCGACATGGTTCACGCCTCTCGGAAAAAATTGAAACGGAGGTGCAAAGGTTCGCGAATTTATCCGAACTCGTTGCTCCCCTCGCTGTGATGTAACACGCTGTTCGAATACATGTGATCGACCGCGAAATTCATTCTTTTTCGATGTAAACTGCGGGATCGAGGGTGGTGAAAGTATGCGAAGGGTGAAAGGGCCACGGAAATAAATTGTCGATCATGAACGGCCGCGTGACCAACGCCACGCAGCAATGCGTCGAATTTTTATCGCGAGTCGTCTGCTGGCTCTGGGAGACCCTCGACAAGTTAATGGATATCTTGTTCGATTTCCTGGCGAGATTAATCGAGCTGACACTAGCGGTGATGAACCTGATTTTCCAGGTGATCTGTTTCCTAAGGGACCTCTGGATCGAGGCCATGCAAACGTTCGCGAACGTTTTCCGGGGGATCGTTAACGTTGTCAGGAACATCACCTGCGAGGAAGTCGAGGACTTTGCCTTGGCGTGTATCGTTGTTCTGCTGTGGATCGGTTTCTTCAGGTTCGCCAAGAACTTGATCGGTCAAGTACGATCTCTAGCAGCTTTTCTACCCTCTCGTACCTATCCATTTTTGTTTTACACTTGAACTCTTTGCACTCAGAGCTGTTTTAACTCGAAAATTTAAACATTTCTTCCTAGCTAGAATAATTCCATTTTTTATATGATTTTTATCTTTCCATGGACTAAGGATTTAGTTCTTCAATCTAATATATTATATTTAATAAAAAAATTTCACTTAATGAGATAATCATCTTTAATCGTAGTAATCAAAATTTATTAAGAAAATACAAAGAAGATCTAAGTCTGCATAAATTTAAATCACGCATCAAACTAGAAGAGAATGGACGAGTTTTGTTCCCCGAAGAATAGAAGGGTGAATAAAATGGCTGTTTAAGTTAAATGCAATGCGGGAGCCTTTTAATCTATACACAATGATAATTTATTATAAAAAAAAAACTTGCATGATGTCGGAGAGATGTATCTTCTGAACGTTGCCACCATCGTGTTAGTCTTCTATCCTTTACCACTGCACTTTAAAGATACATGCAACTTAATTATCTGGTTATACAATAGTAGAAAAGGCCTGTCCGCTCTCCGCTGCGACGGTTTTAATACTATATGTAGGATTGTTTATTCGTGCGATAGTCCCAATGTCACAGCTATGTACCTCACAGAACGCTCGAGCCAACCTTTACCGTTTCTTCCGTGAACCACGCTTTCCGAACCCAAACAATACGTTAACGGTTGAAAAAGGAGAGGAGTGTGTGTGTCCTGTGAGAAGAAGAGCGGGAAGGAGGGTTGTCAGACGAAATGATAGACGATCCAGGATAGATACCGTAGATGAAAAATTTCACGATTGAAATCGAGCAACAGGTAAAAATTTTTTTAAAAATTCCCAAGCGATTTAACGCTAGAAACAATATTACCTAAGACTTCTTACTCCGCAGATTCAAGGAACGAAAAAAATCTCAAAAAGGATAATCGGGCGAACGAGTCGTGATAAATAAATTGTATAATTTGCTTATAAATACTACATCCTATATACTTTATTCCATTACACATACCGCTTATCGAAATTGGTTCAAGGCACTGATAACAGTCACGTCAGAACGTTCATCTTCTCTATTTACAAAAAAAAAATGTCCATTAGCTGTAACAATGTGTAAATTCGTATATAAAATACAAATTACCCGTTTTAACTTGTCTTCTATTATGTACAGAATTAAATATAAATCGTTTAACAGGAGTATCAACCTGCAAAAGAGAGGCGCCGAAAACGTTTTTCTCTCGGCGGGAACGTATAAAATACATTTTCTGGGTAAGTATATAAATATAAGTCGGCTCCTCTTTCACACACTGATATGCGTAGTCTTACAGTTCCGTCGTTTGCTCGTGTTATATATACAGTTATAAATAAGTTCTTTGAAACCCATTTGTTTTTTTCTAACTGAATCGGATATAACACAGTTCTGTTCCGATATAATGTCTTCTTCGTTGGGAAAGAAGGAAGAAACAAACTGTGCTTTGCTTATTGTTAACTGGTTATGCTAACTTAGCTGAACGTATTAATCGTATTAGCGCATTCTCAATCGTTGATGACAGTAATGACGAGTTTATGCTCGGGCCATGAAAATGTCTTTGGCAGTTGAACCTGTTCAATGTTTTAAATGGTAAAATTGCGGTTATAAAAATATTGGTATATTCGTAAAAATAAGATACAGCTTACTTCATTTGGCGAGTTTAAAATTTGAAACTCTTGGGCCATTTTCTCCGACAGATCCTCCGGCAGCAGGACTTGCAACCATGGTCCTTGAACTACATATGGCTTTTCTCTAGAAACCAGTGTCCCAGTGACTGTCGGTGCGACGATAGTAACAGCTGTGTTAGACAATATAGACTTGAACGTAAAATGCCTCCCATGCATCACGCGTCCCCTATAAAAGATAATTAATATTCAATATTTCATTTTCCAAGGTATCTATTTTAATAACAGTGCATTCTAACTGTGCATACTTGATTGCTAACGGTAACAAGGATCCCGCTTCAAGGTTGAAAGTTAAATGAAGTCCTGGTAAGACTTTAACAAAATTATCGTGCGACAAACTCGAATCCAGTTCGCACGGCGATAGTCTTTCCGATTTTATAACTGGTTTGATATCTTCTTCCTCGTCGTCTTCTTCATCCGATTCGTTTCTTTTCTCTCTATATCTCTCTGAACTTCTGTCGTAGTTCACTTGAACCCACCTGTAAATGGATTGATTACACTTGATTACACTAAATGGTTTCACTTGGAAAGAATTAATTTGTAATACTTGCCAACATTTTGCAGAGACGCCACTTAAATTAGACCCCTCCTTTTCTATACCGCTTTGTATCTTCTCTGCTATGGACGGTTCGTCCTCCATGATGGACCGTGTCCTTCTCATATCTGTTACCAACCAAGGTCCACAAACATGGCTGGTTTTTAATAAACTAACAAGACCTAAGCCGTTCCAGTGCTGTGCAGCTTGCAATTCTTCGGACGTTACTCCTATAATTTGAACAAACGAAACCTGTAACATTACGCAGCAACCGTCAAAACCATAATACACAATTCATTGAGATAAACGGTTCGAATTAAGAACATTAGACACAAGCTGACTTACGTCACCATGAGGTGTGTATATAGATGTTGGCAATTGAGGATCCCTGCCCATTAGGATCTGCGTGATGCGACCGTTGCCATTATCCAGAGGGGCATGCCACGATACATGATCGCCAGGCATCAACATGTTCCCAGAATTAAAAACATATTTTGCTAATTGCTGCATGACGTTCGCTGGCCAAGTAGGAGGAGTCATTTCGTTTCTTTCTCTAACTAATCTGAAGGTCAACTCGAATCCAAACCCACTCGGACGACCGGGGCCACTTTTTGGATGTATCCTTCCATCTCCGTGTAAATCCGACAAGCCCAAACTATAACAAAGAAATGTTACAATTTTCAAGATACTCTAGGAGAGATACAGAATTAAGGGGATGGCATTAGGGTGGGGATTCAGTAAGACAAATACAACTCCAGACTCGATTCAGAAAAAATCGACGAGATTTAGTCAATGGCCGAACATATTTAGATAGAGCAGACGGAAAAAGGGGAAGTCCCGCTCGTCTATTTCCGACGCGCCGCATTTTAAACGACTTTATCTTCCTGTACCCCACACTTTCTATATATAGAGAAAAAGGGAACTATTGGAACAGCTGCTGCGAGCTGGAGAAGGAAGGGTCATGCATCAGGAAAAAAAAAGGAAGAGGAACACCCTTTCGCGGCGGGCCATTCGTCATTCGGCGCCTAAGATTTAATAAGGAATTCCTGAAACGAGAAATCATTTGTCTTTCGACTGTCCGAGTCGTCGCTATTCCCCGTGGATAGTGAATTCAAATTTAATTTCCCTGGGATTTGAAATTTGATGGGAAATTCATAAAAATCGATAGCCCTTACTCAGTGGTCCCAACGGAAAGATAAAAATTGATATCTTTGTTATGATTCTAAAAATGAATGTACAATACGTTCAAATACAGGATTCCGTGAATGAATGAAGATTGTTTAAATTAATATTTTTGTAATTATCGCGGTACGATAAGTGAAATTCTCTAACGATAGACATGGTATATACGTGTCATCGAGGGTGCGCTGGAAAAATAACGTGCGCTAACATCAAACAGAGGCACACACCCGCTACTCAACAGGGTGACACTGACGAATACCCGACTTCCCGTTTTTTTTTTCGACTCACATTCTTCCCTCTTTTCTATGCCACGAAACAAAAAGGAGGACGAGAAAAAGTATGTGACCCATCTTTCTTGAATGAACGAGCGACGGTATTGACTTAAAAATCGCGGGCGCAACAATCGCGAACGGTGAAAGTTACCAACAGAAAAAAAATGTTAAATCAATTAAAAACAATGAATGGAAAAGAGAACTGTCAAAATTAAATCTAAATTGAAATTCAAATTCAAATTCAACTCTCGGCAACCCAATTTAAATCGAAATTCTACTTTCGATCATTATATTCAAATCTAAATTCAAATTCAACTTTCGATCATTACATTTAAATCTAAATTCAAATTCAACTTTCAATGATTATATTTAACTCTAAATTCAAATTCAACTCTCAGCAACCTTAAATCGAAATTCTACTTTCAATCATTGTGATTGAAAGCTTCAATCATTATGATTGGAATTGTTAAATCAACGAATTCCGGAAGTACATCAAGCTCGAATAGATCGAGATTTTCCACAAGACAATGAAAATAGTAGATCGGAAATTGGAAATCGGAAAATTGGACTCACCTGATGTAATGCCAATGTGGTGGTACGCCTAATTCAGGACAGCCAGGATTCTCGTACATGCTTATGTAGTCGAGAGGATCGGGACCACCCAACCTAAACAAAAGTGCACAGAAAATTCCAGTTATTTCGTTTTATATCCGGTTAACCGCACTTGCGACTAAATATAAATCGCCTGCCCTTCTTCCTGTGCAACAGCTCCATTCCCAAACACTTTTGGTAAAACAAATTTTCTTTGATGTTTACATTAATCATAAAACGTCAAAGCGAAAACAGAAGTTACAAAACTATATGCACACACGTACATACATAATTTTCAATTTATTCTAAGCCTGTTTCATCAAACAATTTTCAATAGTAACATAATCTTTTATTCTCGTAATGCATCAACTAGGGAAACAAGAAATCTCATACATGTATTTGACACACGAGAGAATATACAAGCATCCTCGATAATAATTAAGACACCGAATAGTTACGTTCGAATAGTTAGTTAGGGCAAAATAATGCAGTCATTGTTCCTCCAGACCAGTGCGCTAAACGTCAAGCATCTTTCTCGTTGCTCTTTAAATCAATGGGTGTGTGGGAATGGTTGGAGGGCGTGAAGATAAATGAAAATATTCGTACCAATATTTAACGACAGCGGTGACAGTGAGCGGATTGCTTTGATCTGGATAGATCTCTTTACAAAGGCTGTGCAGAGCGTCAAGGCCCGGAGCTCTGGTTGTTGGTGGCTGGGCTGGTAGTCCCGGAGGAAAACTTCGGCAAAATTCCTCTCTTTCACGCATATTTCCGTACATGTAGAGAAACTTTCACCTGTGAAATCTACCGAGCGAAAGATCCTACGGGATCCTACGGAATTTCTTCGCGATCACTTTGTTTACAGTCACTACCTTCCACCGAGCACAGAAACACACGTCCGCGATCCTTGACAAAACTAAAATTCTTTCAGAGCGGACGACCGACTGATTCCGAAATCACTGCGCGTCTCTGAAATCGTTTTAGGGAACGTGGAAAACTAGTTCATTATTGGACCGTTCCGTTCGATCCAGCTCCTTATTGGCTCCTTCTATTGGAGACACTAGGACCCAATAAAAAACTGCTTTCACGAGCACGCTTTATTGTCGCGCACACACACACAGGTTGGCAGAAGTGCAGTGCTAGCTTGTCATTGGCTCAAGTTCGGCTCAAGAGAAAATCAGAGTGCTCACTTTTTCAGTTTGAACCAGTTTGAACGCTCTGGCATGACCTGAGAACAGAACCTGTGTCATTTGATTTTTAGCACGAAACCAAAGAGTAGTGATACTACTAATAATTTAAATATACTACAATATATATTACAAAATATGTACGAGCATTCAACATTGGTTTTGTATGTGTTGTCTCTCTCTAAAAAGTCGTGTTGCGCCTCTTGTGATAGCGCGTTCAAAAATGCCTAACCTGTACACACCGTGCGGTGTGTGCTGACACTAATTACGATTGCAGTTGCTAAGAGACGCTTGGACGCTTTTGGATACTGTACTTTTGAATGAATGTAAGGCATTTTTAATTTTCTTTGAATTTATCCGGCTTCCAATGTGGTTAGAGACGGATTAGTACTGGAATCTACCGCATGGAGTGCACGAGTCGTGTTATTGTAGTATAGATCTTGATGCGGTGTTGATGTAAGTGTAGGGCACATTGGGGCACATCCAGGCATATCGTAGGGTACCTCTCCGGCCACCCTAATGACGAATTCAACAAAATGAGGTTACAGTATTTACTCCTGGTCTTCGTATGCTTCCTCTGTGATCTGAGAATGTGTTCGGAAAATACGCTGACAAACAAAACTAGCGATTTCCCACAGGAATATAGACCCGAAGGACCACTGGTACTTTGCAAATTTTTGTAAGTAGAGATACGGTCTTTGACGACTTCTGTCAGACTTGTTGTTTATCTTCATTGAAAGACTACTTTGAATGTCACACCGCAGGCCAAAAGAGTTCATAGAATGCGAGGAACCAATAGATCACAAAGGTAACAAAACCGCCAAGGAAGAAACTGGATTCGGTTGTGTAAAGGTAGTTCTCAATAATTCCTCGCATTTTGTTATATGTGTATCGGTAAATATTCATTCCTGTTTATTGTTTGTACAGTTCGGAGGCTCCAGGTACGAAGATGTTGAAAAGACAAAAGTATCCTGCACAGTATTACCAGATATCGAATGTTACGGACAGAGAACATTCTTTCACGAAGGAGTTCCTTGTATAAAATACAGCGACCATTATTTTGCTACTACTTTACTTTACAGTATACTGTTAGGTTTCCTAGGTGTCGATAGGTTTTATTTAGGTCAAAACGGTACTGCCTTAGGAAAATTGTTTACATTCGGTGGAGCAGGAGTATGGTGGGTATTCGACGTAATATTGCTAGTAACCGATTCTCTGCAACCCGAGAACGGTAGCAATTGGAATCCTTACGCGTAAAGAAAGCAGGTTCTTTTATATATATATATAGTTTTCCAATCTTTGTAAATCCGTTTAGTTATTAAAATGCATTTTGTAAAATAAATTTATATCTACTTGTACATATGTGTGTGTTGAATAGACTTCCGTTACTTAAACGAAACATTTACTTGGGATGATCATTTCTATTGTACCAGTTTATATATAAAAAAGTTCTGCTGTTTAAAAAACAATGTGCGTTGTTTACGACGTTGTACAGAAATGTGAACATGTTATAACTCGTAGTCGTCCGGATGATACAATTCGCTAAGCAATCTATAGACGTATGATGGTGCGTTTCCACCACTGAAATAAAAACAATAATTAATGTACATCATTGTAGAAGAGATTGAAATTAATATATTGATCAAGTCTTACATATTCGAAATAAATAATGTGACCAACTCCGGCGGTACGTAATCAAATACTGGATTGTATACATGAACTTTCTCCAGTAACTGTACATTTGCACCATTGATTACACCTTTCATCGGAGAAACATGTTTATTGAATCCATCCTGTTCATGAGAACAAAGATATAGCGGGGACAATTTATAAAGTGGTAACAGCACCATCACAGGAACCGAGTAATGTTTCGCTGCCTGAGCAAAGGTATGCGAGCCAGAAATTGCTCTCAGCCCTCCGTTTGCCATAACCGTGTGTGTACCGATTATTACTTTATTTACACGTGACATCATCGCGAAAATTGCTACATCCGATATTAAAGTGGTTTTAATTTTGGCCTTTGCAAGATTAACTGCCATTTCATGACCCTACGAACAATAAAGTTTTTAGTTTTATTATTAATAGCCGATGGATAAACCTTTCAACTAAATTATGGTACTCACATCTAAAGTTGGTCCGCCTTCGGCTACTATAACTTCGAACGCTCTCGTCGCGGCAGCCTTTTTGAAAAATTCTTCTACTAAATTCGATCTACCAATTGTCATAATGATTTCGTTAGAATGAATGTGTTCTGGAGCTAAGCGTGTAATATTCTCAGCACTGAAAAGTAAAAGATGTATTAAGGAGAAAGTATTGATTATACTTGTACTATTATAGCTAGATGTTTATGCAAAATAAAAATTGTCTGCATCCATTGCAACAAATAGAAACTAAATTGAATGTTATTTCTTCCCTTAATGATTTTAATAGAGTTGAATTTCATCTACTCAATTTTGTTATAAATGCATGAAGAACCGCAGTCTAATTATAGCTTACCATGTCTCCAATTCAACTTCAAATTCATTAATGTGTTCTAAAAGAGCTGACTTCAAGGAAGGTACAGAGGCGGTGAAATCTACATGTTGGTCCCCCTCTGCTGTGAGAATTTTATGCAAGGATTCCTGTGGATCTGTTTCATCTACTTTATTTTGTAGTTCCGAAGTGTATTCCTCTCGAATTATTTTCAGTATCCTCCGTACCATGTTCCCGATACAGGATTCGAGAGGAATCGCTTCTGCTAAGTATTTTCCATTCTGTCTTATTATATCCATGAGATACCTTAATAAATATGAGTGCACAATTAGAATAATTCTCTGCAAAATCATATTATTATCCATCAGCTTGAAGAAATTGCATAAACCTAAGGATACACGAATGAAGTGCAGCAATATGTCAATTACATAACACAAAATTTCTGATTCAATCGTAATACCACTAATTATTATACAGTAGACTCCCATATAACGGAATGGAAAAATTCTTTAGAATTACTACGTATCTATATCTTCTGCAGCAGTAAGTGTACAGTTATCTTACGCAATGTATCGTACATGTACTGTGCATTTACTTTTCAAGGAGTCTACTGTACCGAGTATTAGTAGATAAATTTTTTATTTCGTTTCAATAATCAATGCTGACCCTTCTTAAATGTTACTTAGGGATATGCGAAACTTCATGGATTATTTAAGAGAAACGAAACTTGTATATACTTGGCAGTCGTCCATTGATGGTTATTTATAATTTCTTTCAAAACCGACATAGTTGCCACCACGATATTATACGTGCCTTTGATGTCGCTAAAATACAAAATATTTGATAAATTTCTGTCATGTAAGGTTAGACGTGTTTGAATCCTCACCCATAATGAATATCGTCTATTAGTTTAAGTACGCTTTTGTGAATATCTTCCTCGTTCGTGGCAACCATTTTCATTCACGGTGTTCTCAAATCTATTCCTTAATTAAACGATACGGAAGAGTTGTAATAAATTACCGTATAACAGTGTTATTGGTATCGTACGCGATAGAAGCAGCTGTTAAACCGGAACAATGATTGGTTCCGTTCTGCTCGTGGTGTCACTTCGCTTGGTCTCATTGCACGTGTGTTTCAGCTAGCTTGACATGTGCATTATATCTTCGATTCTCGATCATCAATATAGAATAATATTATAAATAAAATAGGAAATATTTGATCATTTCTGCCGCAACCACCTGCGTTTAGATAATAGAGAAATGGCGTTCGTCGGAGATGTTGTAAGTACAATAAACGTGTACTCATCCCAAGCTTTTTTCCTCGTAAAACACGGTCCTTAACCTACCCCGTACTTTCTCCCTTTAAATAATGTCTAAAACATTTAATCTACGAAATGTTGTTTCAACGATGGAATTTATAATTATTTGATAATTAATTTCAAGACTGCGGATCAATTAATAGCTGGTTCTAGCGTGTTGTCCAGACCCGCGGAGGAATTCGATAATGACGTAAGTTGTTTCTAAACAATATTATAGACGATTATAACTTAGAAACTGACAATTATAAATTAATTATACTTGTTTTTCCAGCCCACCGTGGAAGCTATGTGGGCGATAAAAGCGATGGAGCATGCTGAAGTTTATTTCAATGTGAATATATTTATTTATTTCAGTAAGGAAAAGTATAAGATGCAAATGTGTTACATATTACTCTATTTTAGATTTTATGTTCGGTCGATCCTAAACTGCTGAAACTGACCCCTCACGACGACCAAATATATAAAACCTTTCGGGATACATTTCCCAATCTGAAAGTGGACAAAATAGACGAGGAAGAATTAAAGTCCGAGGAAGGAAAAGCAAGGTGGAGACTGTACTGCGAACAATTCAAAGAGCTCGTGGAAGATTACAGTTTTGGTACATTGTTGAGGGCAGACTGTGAAAACGATTACTTAGAAACAAACACTATACTCACAACTAGGATACAATTCTATGCCATCGAGCTTGCCAGGAACAGAGAAGGATGCAACGACGGTATCAGGAAAAAATACAAGCCTAAACGGATTACAGAAAAGTCATAGATTTTAATGATTATAATATTCCTATATCATATGTTAAAACAAAACAAATACTTGAATAGTATGTAATTTTTCACCTACGGTTTTGTACAATTTGCAACCACGAAGTTACACGTTTTAATAGAATGTTATTTATATTGAACGAAAACGAATAAACACCAGTTTAAAAAAGGATATGTTGTCGTTACAAAATTGTTCTTTTATTTCTTGATTTTTAAACTGACAAGTGGATTCGATGCTCGCGCTTTGTATTTCAATTGCGTGGCGGTGGACCTGGATGCTGCAGCTTCTCTGTTAAATCCTCTTCTTTTACCAACGCCCATTAATCTTTTCAAACTCGGTGGAACAATGTAATCAGGTACATCTTTCAAGTGTGACTGTAACTTTACAGTGTGCAGCGCTTTGTCTTGCCTCAAAGATTGTAAATCTCGGGGGTTGTCCTCAAAATAGCTTTTCAATTTCTGACAAGTAAGAACTTCCTGTTTTATTTCTTTCAAACGAGCTTCTCGTACAGCTATTCTCGTGACTGCTTTCCAGGCGTCTTTTGCTCGGTATCTAAAAATTACAAAATTATTCATTAATGTAATCTAAAACTAGTTTCAAGTTTCACCGCTCTTAATTGTAGAGGGTACGATAAAACAATACCTGAAACCTTCCACTTCCTCTAACTTGAACTGGTACGTTTTGAATAACGAGTCCCGATTATAACAATGTTTTAATTCTTCTTCGAGCTGATCGAGGAGAGGCCTCTCTCTTATCGATACAAAACTCAATGCAGTTCCTTGATTATTTCCTCGTGCAGTTCGCCCAGCTCTATGAATGTAAGAATTTACATCGCAAGGAAAATCGAAATTGATCACGTTAGAGACAAACTGAAAATCTATGCCACGTGCTACACCAGATTCCTTGTCTTTTTTCCGTTTTCCCTTTTTGACTTTCGCTATATGAGGCTGCAGAGTTAATAAAAATTACATACTTGCATGATATGCACAATTCAATAATTAAAATATGAAATTTACTTCTTCCAAAGATTTTTCATCCGACGCGATTATAATATCGTACGTTCCAGTGTTGAATTGGGTAACTGCTCTACATCGTGAGACTGCTGGCAATTCAGAATTTAAGACACAGGTAGGTATACCAAACTGTTCCAAAAATAACTTTAATTTATAACAGCGATCTACTGTGTTTACGAAGATGATAGTCTTCCCTCTGTAAAGAAACGTTTGTTATATCAAATTTGATGTGTCTATAATTTCAAACACATTAATTTTTCGTTCGTTACCTGATTAACTTTAGTTTCAATAGAGCATACAAAATAGCAGCTTTATCATTTTCCTCTGCAGCAAGACTATAATGTGATAACTGAGATAAGGGGGCTAAAGGAGGCTCCTCTAGTTTTAGAGTCGCTGGATTATGAAGAACCATTTTCTTCAGAGTGATAACATCTTCGGATAACGTTGCAGAAGCCAAAGCCGCTTGGTACACGGTGGGCAAGTAATTCAATAGATTTTTTATTTCATCTTCGTATCCAAAAGAGAATATCTGAAATATTAGGACTGTTATTACGTTTGAATTTGTTATTAGTTTATGGTTGTTTTAAAGCATATATACCAAATCAGCTTCGTCGATGACCAACGTCTCCAAAGTACGCTTCAATTTCATATTGTTTGCTTTCAAATGTTGCAGCACCCTGCTCGGAGTACCGATCACAATATCCGGATTTTCTGTTAGCAATAATTTCTGAGCGCTCAGATCTACTTGTGGACTAACATCGACTGCTGTCACTTCTCTGCTACATTTTGTAGTTAAATTAATCACTACGTCGTGTATCTGTTTACACAGTTCCTTACTAGGTGCTACAATGAGACCCTTAATTTCTTGCTTCTTCTGCGTGCGTTTGTTCATTAAAATTTTCTGAATCAGCGGTATAGCAAACGCAGCTGTTTTTCCAGATCCTGTACGTGCTCTAATCAGAATATCCTTTCCTTCTAGCATTAACGGTATTGCTTTTTCTTGTATCAGTGTAGGTTGCAGCCAACCTAATTTTGCCACAGCCTAAAATAAAAATGATAAGAAATGATTCTTTACGAACTAACCTCTAAACTTAGAATTATAGATTTGTACCTTCAGTATCCTATCGTCCAATTCCAACTCGTGGAAGTTCAGCGGCTTCGTCTCGTTTTCTTCGTCCACTTCCATTTCGTTCGACGACATGTTAATTAAAAACTTAATAACCACGTGCCAATTTGTTCACCGAAACCACGTTGTTTACTTCTTTGCTACTGTCCACTCTATGTAGTGGGACTATATCGACTGAGAAAATTCCAGTATGTATAAAGTTTGTAATTAAATTATAGTGATCAAATATTTTAAATTGTTCATCGAAATGTTCCGCATCTGTGTTATTTTCTATCAAGTGTAATCTTTATTGGACAAGATCACGATAAGTCTGTGTACATAATTAAAGATGCATTATCGATCAATAATTATTAGCGGAGAATATCAGGGCAGGAAACGTATATCAGCAATTTCATATAAATAATGATACAGAAATACATTGCAACTGATATCACAGAGGATTCTGCTGATATATATATATATATTACTTTTTATTCAGTCTTGCTTATTGTATTATAATAATATATGAGAAGTTAAAATAATTACATTTTAGATATTCATACTGGTTCATGACTCCTATATTATTTGTCAATGTTACCAGATTACAAAATGGTAATCATTAATTATTTTTACGTTTTCTAATTATTATTGAGAGGTGAATGTTACAAGGCTCGTTGGTCTAGGGGTATGATTCTCGCTTCGGGTGCGAGAGGTCCCGGGTTCAAATCCCGGACGAGCCCAGGAGATTTATTTTTTTTCCATTTTTTAATAAATAATATTGAACTTTTCCCACCAATAATGCACGATCATTCTCAAATAATAACAGCAGTTATTTTACACATCTGTGAATACTATATTTTCCTGACACAAACGTTCAGATTGAGGAGTGAGGTTTATCGATTATTCAGTTTGTTGCGATATCGAAAATATCCAACATGGCGCTTGTATGGAACTCGTTGAAGAAACACAGTGATCGTGAGAGGTATGTTTATTTTAGTAATCATTTGTTCGTGTTCATATTTTTCGAGAACATGTCCACGAAGACAATTGGGAAATTGTTTTCTCGTAATAAACTTCAGTCAAGATACGTGTTGCGCAACTACCAGCTGGTACATAACCTCTTTGACATAACACTGACAAATTTGATTTCTGTTTCAGGTGGGTTTGTATTTATCCTGTTTACATAAACAGCAAAAGGACGCTGGCAGGAGGTCGGAAACTTGCGAAAGAGAAATGCGTGGAGAATCCTACGCACCAGGAGATCCGTGATGTTCTAGTGGCAGCTGGTTTTAATGTCGGCGTAGAAAACAAGTTGCATCCAAGGGAGCGTAGCAAAGAACTATTGTACCGAGGTCGTATTCGTGTGCAATTGAAAAACGACGACGGCTCTCCAGTGAAATCCGAATTCCCCACTAGAGACTCTCTGTTGGTTTATTTAGGCACTACTATTCCAAAGCTAAAGACTCGTCAAGGTAAACAGTCGATGGGTGAACAATCTTCCCAGCCGTCTAGTTCATCGTCTAAAAAGGGAAAGGGTAAAGGAAGGAGATAATGATGGTCAAGCAGTGCAACGAAGTTGATAAACACTTTTCACTTATGTGCACTATAATGTTGAAATGAGAATCGCTCTCATGTACAGAAAGAAATTGCATTACATTTTGTACGGAGTTCTTAACAAACAGATTTAAGCTGAGTACTGTTCACTCATGCAAGTTATTGGTCGATCCAATTTTTGAATGTTTAACATCCTCCCGCCGTCTGTGTAGAACTATTCGATAAATGTACTATGTAAAGACAAATCCTGCTTATGTTTTCAAATAATCAAAGAGTATACTTCTATTTACCGTAATAGAACAAATATATAAGAGTGTAAGATACAAGATATGTAAGACTTATTCTGAATTCGTATTAACATTTTCATTCTCTTCGGCTGGATCATCCTGCTCAGCTACATCCGCATCCTCTTCTTCGTTATTAACAGAACCTAAGTTTTGTTCGGTGTCTGTATCGCTGTCTGTACAATCGGAAGGTTGTTGCGGCGATCCAACAACTGGAGAGTACGAGTCCCCATTGTGCGGTACAAACTTCACGATGTATCCAGTGGGTTGTAGATGAGGAAAGTAGTCAGGATGAACGAGATGCGTCGCTGGAAACTGAAAATGATGTATGATAAAATATATATAAATCTTTAACGTTGTACAACGATTGTTCAAATACTTTGCTATCGTAGCTTGTAGGATATGCACCTAGCACAGACGCAGTTTCTACGTTCGAGGGCACTGAGTCGCTTCCAGGATTGATTTTACTTTCATCTGTCTGCTACAAGATAATAAGACATAAGAGACATAAGTGACGTTGTTTTTAGCGTGACAGTCATTAAGGGATCAAATCAATTTTTATTTTATTAAGATCCACAATTATAACAAAGACTTAGTTTACTGTTTGTTGTTACTTACTGGATTGGCACTGCCAAGAAGCGATCCTTCAACCTGACCTATATCTGGTAGCAATGTGTTACGCAACACATGGTGTGCATTGAGCAAACCATGCACCGGTGCAATAGCAGCTCTAGCAAAAGCACCAGGGATAGAGTGCAACCTGTTGAAATGATGATGAAAACGAGGGTGTACAATTGAACGCAATATACCAACAGGAATATGTGGAATAGGCCGGTGTAAAAGGTGAGGCTGAACTAATTGAGGCAATGCAGGAATGTATGGAAGACCGACGAGGGAATCGGATGAATTTGCAACAGCACTATTCTTATTCTCATTGTCCTCTGGCAAGTCAGCTGGCAAGTCAGTATCACTGTTGCTCGCCGGGTTACTCATTCCGACTACATTACTTTCGTCATTGTTTGGCTCACAATTGGATGACACTACAAAGTGAGAATGACCCTTCAACGGTCCTCCAGTAATGAAATAATTTGCAACTTGATGGGCATCGTCTGATAATTAAAGAATGCATGAAAATTGAGACAATTAATATATGTACTCGTGTGTTTTGGTATGTTTGTTCTCTTCTCACCCACTCTTAGGTGTTTTCTAGACTCAGCAGGACTTCGTGAACTGCGACCATCATTTGTTAAGTAATCATCAGTGTCGTCAGTAACGTCTAATTCTTCTAATTCTCGGAGAGAGCGAACTATTAAATTTTTCGAAAATTAGTCTCTGGAGAAATGAAACCATTTTTGGATAAGAAAGTTATGGTAAATTGTTCTACCTTTATTACCGCTGTTTGTATTAGAGAGCTCATGACAAGAAACACGCGTACACTGTCCAATAAAATATAATATTAAAATTGCATACACGAATCGAGGTCGTTTATTCATACTTGCACAAAACGATTGATTTTTAAAGAAGTACAATATATAATTAAGCAACGATAACGCTTTCAACGGCGAATGCTGCAAACTGGCGTCGCGCATAATTTCACCTGGAATTTATTCACCATGCGAAGGAAATTCTGCTGACAATTTATAAATATATTGTTTATTTACCTTAATGTAAGTGATTACACTTTCGTACCGGCGGTTGCAGTCAGTTACATCAGATTGTAAGCAACTATGATGAAACGTGGAGTTATCTTCGTATGGTTCCTTGTTTGATTAAAATGAATAATAAACTATTGCTTAACTTAAAAGTGTGGTCATGGACATTTTAAATCGTTTTATATATCTTATATATGTGGATTATAAAAATTGCTGTACCATTTACTCAAAATATTGTTTATATTATTAAATATGTTGGTATGTAATCCATTACTAAACATTTAAGTACTATATGAGGTATTATATCAATTTTATATTCATACAAAAAAGAAAATTAATATAGAATGGAATTATTCTAGGTCGCAGAAGAAATGTTCAATTTTCGAGTCAAAATAGCTCCGAGTGTAAAGGGTTAAAAATAAGCCCCGCAGACATTTGATCAGCATCAATAAATTGGAAATTTGCAGTTGGGAAATTTTGTGAAAAATATAAGTAAAAATAAATAAACCTTCTCCGTGACAATGTTTTCACATTGCCGTGACCAGGATTCGAACCTGGGTTACTACGGCCACAACGTAGGGTCCTAACCACTAGACGATCACGGCTATTGAAGGTCATATTAAAGAATTTTATTTCTTCGACAGAAATAGTCTTATACTTTATATAAATATACTTTATATAAATGACAGCGATACTTGCTATTACATTATTTATTATATTATAAGAAGTATTTCTGTTAAAAGACTTTTGCAATGTGAACAAAATGTGTGATAATTCTCTCATACGTATTTCGTTAGACATAGTTTCTTGAAGTTTGTGCAGTTATTTAGAAAATCATGTGATCAGAATAGTGCTACTAGGATTTACAATAAATCCAGATGTAAACACCGACAGACAGACCCTGTGCTATAAAATTGGCAAGTGGGCTAAATCACCGACGAGATACTGTTAAAGACTGCCAGCGCCCGTGCTATTCCGCGGGACGGTAAGTGGGCGAAATGGGCGCGGGGATAACGTGGAACTTACAGTGATCTGAAAGACCACATTGCTAAAAGTTCCACCACCGTCGAGATACTAGCGCAGAAGAGTTGTTCTGAAGGTAGGTGAAATTGCAAAATATTATGGAAGAGGTCGTGAAAACAATTATTGATAAATTTATTATTTCTAGCTGGTTAATGTTTATAACAATTCCATTTTACAGCGATGTCGACAAGCACTCCCTTGGCTATCTGACCACCTAATTTTTTAGTAAAAGTGGCTAATAGTATTCGAGATACGGAATAACTTTTAAACCATGAACATTCGCACGCATTAATTTACTCAATATAATTCACAGATAAATTTATTATCTCTGGCTGTTTAATATTTATAAAAATTCCTTTTGCTAATGATGTGAACAAGCACTTCCTTGACCACCTTGCCATCTAATTTTTAGGTAAAAATAGGCAATAAAACTCGAGATAACTTTTAAACCATGAACATTCGCACGCATTAATTTATTCAACATAATACTATGATAAATTTATTAATTCTAGCTGTTTAATGTTTATAATAATTCCTTTTGCCAACGATGTCGACACGCCTTGACCACCTTGCCATTTAATTTTTTGCAGTAAAGTCTTGATCTAACTCTTAATCTTACTGTGTTTTTCAACATATTTCTGTTCCCACAGATTGATTCTTTGAACATTTGTGTATGAAAAAGTAATATATAATATAATTCTCGTTTATGAAATATATTTTGGAATTACAAATTGAGGTATCTCATATAAAATTTAAAGTCGGAATTGTTGATTTTCCTAAAATTATGCTTCAATACTTTCTTAATTATGTACAATATTTCTAGGAATTTTTTGTGCTTGAGTTTTGCTTTTAATATTGTAAACCTTAAAAACCAACACTAAAACATAGTCTGAAATATCTATTTAACTTGGAAATTCCAAGTTGGAATACGTTACGAGATGCTAACAGTCTCTCGTCGGTGTCAATATGGTTCCGTAACGATTTGCCTTCTCACCGATGAGAATCTCCTCAGTGGCCTTCTGCACCGACGAGATCACGTTGACGGCCTTCTGTTTCTTACTCCAGCCAGAATACATCCTAGAGGGCGTAAGAAAACACCGAATTATTCGAGTGACACGATCTCCCATAAGGCTGGCAGTCTTTAACAGTATCTCGTCGGTGGCTAAATGGGCACAAAAACCGGTCGATAACTTAGCGGTCTTCTACATCGACGAAGTCAGTAATGTAAATAATGTAATTAACGACGGAGAGACGAGTACAGTGTTTAAATATCTGCCGATAGATGGTGCTCGCAGTTACTGAAAAAAATTATATTAAATAATAAACAAATTATATCTTAACTTGACTTGCTTCGTTCAGTGTTCATTTTGATATTAGAATTTCCTACTTCGAAACAGTATTCACATTTAAACGAACTCGTTAAACGACTGGTTTCAATTCTTGAATATCTTGTATTTAATAAATTGTTTTATAGGAGGAATTTTCAAGGGAAAAGAAGGTTGTCGCAGAATGCGAGTAATTAAATGAATGCCAAGTGGTGGTAGGAAAGAAATCGATACAGTGGGAATCCATCATTCGTCAGACTTAATGACCAAGAAGAAACTGCTCCTCGCAGCGTCTGTTCTCCTAACACAATCCGGCTTCCAGTGACCGTCGTTGTACTACCGCAACGACGTGGTTTTAGCAATAGTGGATCAAACTGTGCGAAAACTGTACAGTGAGATCTGTGAAACATAAAGAATTTCAATATCGCAGAATTGGGGAAGATCTATGCCGCGTGATCGTCGGGAGATAGACTTCTAATCTGTTATTTCGTGTTCCGAGGAAGATTCCCGCGCGAATCGCAGGTATGTATCCACGGTAGCCATCGCCGATCGTTTCAACTATAATTCTTGACAGAAGATTTCTGAGCCGTTCAAATGATTACCAGATGCAAATTTTAAGACAGTGGGATCAAAATCAAATGAAATCTGATCTTCGCCTTTGTAGATATGAAATAAATAAAAATCTTACTCAATTCTATCGAATTTAATATTCTAGTATTTTTTCGACATTTCCAGAATCCTACTAATAATAGATGAAATAGAAATAATTAAAGGATGTTCACACATAGATGCTTCTTATTACAGTCAGTATCTTTAGGGCTCCCAAAGAAAAACCCTCTTCTCAAGTCAGTATCCCTAACACAAGAGTAGTTTATACGGTGTGTGACCACGGTTTCACGAATTATCCTCTATTTCTTCTATTTACATCAGCAGAAATGTTTGCACCAGGAGAACGTGCATTTATCGTTGCTATATTATCTATTAATTTATTGGATTGGCAAGAAAGTAATTTCGGTATTTTAAAGTGAAATAGAGCCGAATTTTTTTATTCAAGCAAACAACTTTAATGAATAAGATATTTTCCCTTTTGTTCGATGATCTTTCGCCAAAAAGAACAAACAAGAAAATCTCTTATTGATTAAAGTTCATTGTTTGAATAAAGAAATTCGGTTTTTTATTTCACCTTAAAATACCGAAATTACTTTCTTGCTAACCCAATAGTACGGAGTTTATTATATGGAAAAATAAACAGGATGATTTTTTTATTGGTTTATTACTTGTAAGTGACGGAGGATCCAAAGTGCATAAAAAGGGGTCGCCTAAACAGATGCTCGGTCACGGTCCTGAGGTTTGGAATTCAGCAACTTCCTCGGTCGTTCTGTTCTCCTGGTCATGAGAATCTCGGTGCGAGCCTGCCTCAATATCGTCGTCGTTCAAGTTAGTACACGATGTTCACGTAACGGTAGTACAAATAATTATCTGTCAGCCATTACTCCGTCATTTCTACAGATACACATTTCTGTCACGCAAATTACAACAGAAAGTTGCTGTATACGTTGGCCAATTTAACGAGCTGAAATTCAGACATTTCGAAAAATTAAATGGCATACAGATTAATTTAGAGCGCGGATCAGTGCACCAGCAATTCTGCATTGATGAATTAAAAGATATTTATGTCATCCTAGAAATTCTATAAAATGTAGGTAATAATATCGTCAGTTATCAGACGTTATTGAATTTTATTTTATCACATTTTCCACGGATTCAACAACGGCACACTGTATTTCCACGAGCATTTCAATACTTTCCACGAACTGATAATTTTTCTGGTCCATCAAACAGTATTTTAAAAAAGCGTTCTCTCGTTCTCGCGTCAGTTGACACGAATAAGTTCAAGGTGAAATAATTCCGTGCTCTATAACACGGTTGACGAGTATGACTATACGACAATCTTTACACGAATCGCGTTTTCCTAAACGGTTCACCATTGTGCGGCGTAACAATAGTTCTTCTCCCCGGTGTCGCATTTGCCAGAGAATCACTTAGGAAGTTTTCGTGTTGCCGAAACTGAATTAACGTAAATTCGTGGGAAGCATTTTCTAACGGGGAAACTGTCGACGATAGAATCTAATATTGTGACGGAAATATTCGCGCTATCTTCTGATACTGTCAACGATTCAATAATAGGATCGCTGTCCTCGCCGTCGACAACATGTGTATAGGGTGTACCTAAAATTATGGCACGAATGCGGGGAAAAATGAAAAACGTAACTCCTTTACTTATTACTATTTTTATTGCAGAAGTATTGTTATTGTACAAGTGGTTAGCGAATAGAAAAGTACATGAGTCACTATATAATTAACAAGACGATTATAAAATCGTGTCCAGTGTTTTGCATAAACATTCCCTACACATTTGAATTTTGTGTATTTTCCATCAACCAGACATTTTCCACTTCGTCTGTATAATTTTCCGCGTCCTCGTTGTTTTCCCTACATTTTCGTCAATGTATTAATGCTCTTGGCACATGTCTTCATATTCTTGTGATCGATGTCGTAAATCTATCACGGAAAAACACGATTAATTACTACACTCGACGAAGCCCGAGGCAAAATATAAATTCGTACGGATTCGAATAAAATGAGAGTTTAATTGACCATTTAATTATATCGGGCATCGACGATTTCCGCCCATGGGATGAATATATAAAATGTGCAATTTAATGGGAATAATTTCTCGCAATCAGAGATACTTTGATAGAAATTCAATTATGAATGGAGGTTGATACCCGTTCGACGAACTTCGCTTTCAGTCTTCTATCCTCGACTATAAATCTTTCGCTGATCACAAGATTCCTGAACGTTTTCACTCGCAGAGGACCGAACTTTTTTCGAAATTTTCTCACGTTCCCAGCGCAGGTGTCCTCGAGTTCATGAATTTCAGCATGTATCCTGCGCTGCTGATGTCCCAGGTTGTCTACTTTTTTCGTTAATTGTCTTATCTCGCTGTAACTTCCATAGTAATCCTTCCTCATTTTCACCATGAGTTCTGCTCTCACCTGGATTAACCATTGAAATATTAATATCGGCCGTTTATTGATAGATTTATTTATGTAATACTACGAAATTACAGTAGATCCTTGTGGAACTAAAATATATGTATTTCATGTTGCAAACAAATCCACAGTCTAGTAATTTCACCGTTTACACTGCCCGATATGAAAATCACGTCGAAGAGACAACAGAATAATAATCACTTGCTCGATTTCCCGGAATATGCGAGTCCTACGTTCTTGCGACACGTTCCTTCGATTACAGAGAATTCTGCCGACTTTGTCACGGCAGGTCTGTATCCACAAATCAACCTTCCGATCGATATAGTCATCTCCGTAATCGATCTGAAACGACTCTTCTTGATTAACATTCTCGGCCACTCTCGCCAGGACTTCACTGCTCCAATATAACACGCGATCTTTCTCTTCGAGTAAAGGAGCCCATGTGTTTGGCATACGACCCACCGTTTGACCCATTGTTTCTCGCAAACAGTGTACAGTCTGCCGATAATTCTGACATGGTTCCGACAATCGACGGTTCGACGCCCTCTACGATAGCAACTCGAAATTTTCACGAACCGTCTCTCACTCGATAGTCCCCTAACTATTTATTCGTTCGCTGTAGATATCGAAACACGAGTTGCGACTGTAAGATCCATCAATTCAATTTCTACTATTTTTATTCTTCTTTTTGATTGAAAAATTTCGTTAATCCTTGGAGGATTATCCAATTTTCGAGAGGAATGCTCAAAGAGTCAAACTGTGAAAAAATGTTCTTCTTCGTTGTTTTCTGTCGTATTTTCACTTCCTATTGAACTAAAATCAGTTCTGCTCGAATGACACAATTTATTCAATGTGAATCCATACGAAAGCACATCTAAAACAATTTCAAAATAAAAATTCTGATATCGGTGATCTCTAGGCAGTGTTAATAATGTTTGTACCACAGTTATTTAAATTTCAGAAAAGGCTCGTGCCTCGTCCCAGTTTCTTAAGGCGAGGCTGTGGCCGCATAAAAAGATTTCAGCAGTGCATCGTTGTTCCTGGGAGCGGAGTTCATGTCGCGTGAACGTTATTCTCTCGGCTATCCCCATTCACGAGGGTTTGTACCTTGGTGGAAGAAAATAATGTCCTATTTATACCAGTCACTCATTTTACCGTTAAATAAATAGATGGGCGTTAAAAAGAGAGACTCGCCGAGGAATGCCCCGTTGTATATACATATATATGTATTGTATACTATATATTGTATATATATATTTTTTCTCACCCCCCAGAGCGCATTGTTTGCCGGCGTGTAAGCGAATAACATGGTCGCATAATGCCTGGAAACTTCGCCGGGCGACCAGTCCGACAACAAAAGATCGATTCCTCTTGCAGTAGTGTCCGCAAGGATTGCATTCAGCGTGATTTTACGGTGTCGGACGTGGAAAAAGGAACTGGGACGGACGTCCGGCCGTCTAGAAAGTCCCGCGAAATTCAATCGGCGCGAAGCCCGTGTCGGAGTGTCAATTCAAAGCAACATAATCTCCGTTCAGCCCGGCCAATAATCGGTTTATTGATTTTGACTCGAGACCGGTGTAAAGCACCGTTTACAATAACCTGACAAGGGACGGACATGTTGGCCACTGCGGATATTACGAGCATATCCATTGTTCCTTGATTAATAATTGAACGAGATGCTCCGATCTTAAACTATACCGTACTGTTTTACACCAATTTTTCATTTATCCGACCGTGTTCGAAGAGACACACTATCACACCAACCCATTTCCATCATTCACGTACATATCGTGCTACTTCCCTGCCCACGAGAACCTACACGCCACAATTTTTCTCCTCGATATTATCAATTGCTTTTCAAATGGTAATACGACGTGGAAGAAAAAATTTTTAGCCATTTTTTTATAATATTGCTCTCGTATAGCTTGCAGAATATTTTTATTTTGCTTAAAAATCTTGAGAGTATTGTAGGCACATAAATTGTATAATGATTGAAAGTCGAATTTGAATTTAGATTTAAATATAACGATTGAAAGTTGAATTTGAATTTGCCAATGTAAAATGAATATTGGAAAATTGCGCGTTAGAATTTCGTCAGGGGTTACGCACGATGTTCTCATTAAATTCATGAATGTTCGATATTCTTTAAACGAGGGAGAGGGGAAGCATTATTAGGAACTTTCTATCGAAAGATGCTTCGCGTCGAAATTAGTAGGCATTAATTAGAGACGGTGCAAACGAAAAAGTATTCCTTTGTAAGTGGGTCCGTGACGACTCGCGTACTGATCCCCGGAAAAATTAAATCCTCGGACGGGTTTCCACGGCGAAAAAGCGAGGGTCACTTCCACGAGTGAGACTTTTTTCACGCACGCGAAATGTTGGATAGCTGCCGCTTTGATCGAGCTCCAATTTCAGGGGGACTGATCGTCAAAGTTAATTAATTGCGTCATATCGTTCGAAATTTGTTTGAACGATCAAATCTGAACGGATTTTTGAACATTTCAAGTATAATTGAAATAGTAATGTACCATAATAAAATGATATCAACTTTTCTACAAATTCCTGTCTGAAACAATGAATTAGCATAAAGGTCTAGAGAGATCGCATTAATCTAAAGCAGTCCGTGCTAGCGAATCCTTCCGCTGTCCACAAACAATCCCAAAAGGGACAGCGTTAATTAGTTAGAATCTGTCAGTGGAAGTGTCGCTTAGCGTGATGACGACTTCACGAATCCCTTGCGTGTCACATATAAGTATCCATCAGGTCCCATAAGCAATGCCGATGTCCTTCCATATCCTCCAAGCTGGTGTACTAAAACAATCACGATCATTACTAGACTCCGGATTTTATGCATTTATAATAAAAATGAGCTTGTGCAATTTAAAACAGTGAAAATATTAAAAGACTAACAGTATTAATATATTTTCACCACATTCAAATTATTAATGAACAATATAAATTTATATTCAGTTCCTGCGATTGATGTAGAAACTTTTTATTTTGCATAAACTTGGTACACAGGCAGCCGGTAGCCCAAAAGAGTGCACGAATATGTTTTCATCCCGGAAATCCTTCAGGATCAAGTGCTAAAATTAAATGAGTGGCATTATGCTAGTTAACTCAATAAACACGAAAACATGAAAAGACATTCTGCCGGGTATCCGATTGCTCGCGCGACCAACAAATTTTCCTGGGACGGCTTTTGCCTTATCGTAATAGCCTCTGAATAATTTGTTAGCGCCGGTCACCGGTGACCACCGGGCAGTCAACGCGTTAATCCCTGACCGCCGCCGTTATCGTATCCGGTGCTCCATCGACCACATCGAAACCCATCTCGTGTGTGTAAGTTTGCGTGTCTCTCTCTCTCTCTCTTGCTAGGGAACTTGCAAATCCACATCGACGGACACAGACGACGACGACGCCCACGCGGCCCGGAGAAGTGTTGTTACACGGAACGTGTTGTCCCGTGGCGACACGTATCCCGCCGAGATTGCTACTCTTAGTCGGTCGCTTTGTGCCTCTGCAAATAGAGCCGCTCGCCGGGAAAAACGTTTTACCGCGGGAAAATGTAAATCTGAATAACGCCCGTGCACCCCTTTCCACACCCGCGATCTCGCAAATACAAGCAAGAAAGCTGGAAAGTATATTTGATGACTGTTCGTACGCGGCCAGGCGCGGTTCAGTTTCATGGTATCAGCTCATGATACCGTGTTTGGCCATTTTGCACGCGTGGGCGACGCGCGCGCCCGCTCTCCGAAGACAATATGGAAGCCTTGTGCGTACGAAATGAAAGTTTGTTCAGGGAAATCGGGAATTTCGCTGGGATTATTGTTTTGGCTCTGGGGGCGGATTTTCGAAGTCCTGGGCAGAGTTGTGCTAATTTAACTACATTTTAATTGAATTATATTGTATTTTATATACAGTATTCGAATTACACTGTAATTGCATCACGTAATTCGAATCTTTCACTTGATCTAATTTCTAATTCCGCGAATCATGAGTGTAATCGGAATACAATATAATTGAAATGAAATGTAATTGAAATACAATATAATATGTAGATTACTCAATGTGTTTTTCTTTTTCCACCTCTTATTCTTCTTATATATGTATAATTCATAGTTACACTGTACTTTCTAATTGTATTTCAATTGTAAAAACGAATTACATTGTATTTAACTTAATTGAATGAAGCGGTTGAATTTCGAAAGAGAGGTTAATGCGAAACGCGTCACTTACACAAGGAATGACAGAACAAGGAATCCAAAAGGAGTTCTTCTTCGTGACGTTAATAGCCTCAATGAAAAACCAGGTGTGCTTGGTCTATAGATTCTGGTCCAGTAACTATCGCGGCAGCTGCCAGATCAGCTGAACGTCTTAATATCTCAGCTGAGGCGATCTACATCCTTCTTGCTCCCTTTGGAGTTGTTAATCTTCCGGTCTGGGTGTCTGAATGCGGATCGAATGCGTTATCCAGCCCGTCTCACGGCTGTATCCAGAGACGAGGTAATTAAGGGAGTCCAATTATATCTGTTGCAAAGGCGTAGTTAGACGTTACGTCTCCAATCTGAGAAATCCTCTTCCACAGCATACGTTATCACCGTGCTATTAAGGGGCTTTAAGCGCGGCTACAGATTGGATTCTTTAATCTATTGGGACCCGCGCGACTCCCTCGGGAATTACACCGTAAAATTCTACTAAATCGAACTGCCGAGACAATCTGGCAAATATCATATTTTCGCGCTCTCGTTAGAACGTTTGGATTATTTAGTCTTCAATTATATGAGAGAAAACTTGTACAGAACTTTCGAGGAGGTCCTAAATATGATACTTTATAATCTGAACATCTTTGGAACGTTTAGATTATTTAGTCTTAAATTGTTTATATGCTTAAAGGCATCAGAGAAAACTTATACAGAATTTTCAAGAAGGTCCTAAATTTGATAGTTCGTGATCTGAGTAAAATGACGAATGAGAAAAATTGAAAGAGTTTACTTTGGCTTGAGCTATCGCGGCGCGCATCTAGGAGAGAAGCTAATGGAAAAAGCGAAATTCTTTGCCAGAGGTCGAAATAGTTTCTGCGAGTTTCGGGAAGAATGGGGACATTTAGGCGCGTTCTTTCACGTGATCCGGCCTGTGTATCAGCGATCGGCTCCGTGGCTGTTCCAAATAGATCCATTGGGGCGCAAGGTTTCACGCGGCCTGAAGATAGGTCATGCTGTAAAAACGTATCAGCGCCGGTTCGCCACAATGACGCGCGGCTACGTAATTCGCAAGCCTGGAAAGGAGAGACTTCCAATCGTCTACACTTCAAAGGGAGGCAAAACAGAGTGTACATGGCGTACCCGTTCGAGGCCACCTTCACACGCACGAATAGTCATGTGCCAGCAGAGCGCAAAGGGTTATTTTTAGTGCAATTTGTCGCTCGAACGATACCATAAAGTGAACGCCGTGTGTGTACCGGCCTATAGAAATTTTCACGTGTTTGTACCCACGACTAAACAGTCGTTAAATGTGTCGAGCGGTCGCCGTAGAAAAAGGTCTGCTTTATAATCCACCGTTTGGCCTTTCATGGGATTCGTATGGGGTACCGACACCTCGTCTAACGACTCGATACACGTTCGGAAAAAATAGTACAATTAGCCTAGAACGATAGTTTATTTGTACTCATAATTATGAAAGTGGTCTGCGGATGTTTACGCAATTTTTCATTTTTCCATGGCGAATTTCAAGAAAGCGGGAACTAATATAATTTTATTTTCAGTGGTAGTGGGCTTTTATAGATCCGAAATGAATAAAAATCGTATTAAACTCTGTAGAATTTTATATTCTAGTATTTTAAAAATCCACAGTCTAGTTATTTCACATCTCTCATTACTTTAAACTGAGTTAATTCAATGTAATTTTTACGATTTCGAATCTTTTCCTTGAAATATCTCGAAACAAGAAATATGTATATGAGCTAGACCACTTTCATAATTATGGCCACATTCTGATTTCTCTCACGTGTAAATCACATCCCCTAGACGCTTAGACTCTTTTCGCGGGCGGCACAATTTTTAATCAAACTTCACTCAAATTCGAACAGCGACTTCATTTTCCGTCATTGTGTAACTAAACCCGGCCGAGGATAACGCGACGTAAAAAACTAAATGGAAAATGTATAACAATTTTTCATGCTAGGTTTCATTTACCAATAAATCAATGTTGGAGATTGATCACGGCCCGACGCGCTCCAGCACCGTTTAACTTATACGTCTGACCCATACCGCTCGTTTCTACTTACATATATTTTCACAAACAACGACACTGACACATCACTCTTCCCACTGCGTAATATTTTGATATATAAGCTTCCCAATTAAGAGATAGAAGGTATCTAGACAGCACAATGAACGGTGGTTAGGAGATAATAAGTGGAAACGGCGAATAATAGGTAGACGTAATTAATCTTACTTGAAGGCGTGTCTACCCGATATGAATTCAAATTATCCTTGTGAAAGAAGATATCCGCGGAAACGAAACTTCGCGCGAAGTTAATCGAGCATTTATGCATTATAATAGAGCATCTTTTCTTGCAATCATGCTGTTCCACTTTGCAATTGATGTATTTCGTACACCCTCTGTGTTACAACTACACCTCGGATCTTTCTGGAAAATTAAAAATTATTGGTAAACTAGCATAATTCCCGTTCAAGAATCAACGGCTGGCTTATTTCTGGAGGTATGCCATCCTGTAGGATCCCGTAGGATTTCCGGGATAAAAGCAAATTCGTGCACCCCTTTGGGCTAACAGCTACCTGTGTACCATATTTCAATTTTCTACGCCTTCAGTGTTTCGAGATTTTTTAGATACATCAAATCCACGATCTATAACGCCGTTGCGTTTTTCGACAAAATTTTTTAGCGGACCATTCGAAACGGAAGAGCAAAATGATTAAACTCTCGTACAAGGGGAAACGCGATTACGGAACAAACATTACGAGATCGGATTGTTTACAAATTCATTTCAGAATATTCCTGCGATATGAATGCGAATTTACGTAAAATAATTAGCACGGCATGTTTGCCATGCAATTGATAAATTATATTAACGGTTGTACCGCGATTCCTCGGTGCACACGTGTCCCGTACACGTGTGTACGTATATCCATTCGAACAGTTGAATTCTGTTCCATAACTAAAAGTCACTTGTGAAATTCATATTTATTCAGTGTTTCGCGAAGTTCCACGGTATCAATTATTTACTTAAACTCGAGCAACATTCGAGTTGCACACATCACGAACTTCCACGGCGGGCTTGTTGCAGTGCTTGATTACGCGCGATGATGCGATGAAATTAATTAATAAAATCCTGCACGCTGCGGTCGATTCGCGCGCGTACACGTTGTTGCGGCGTTCAAGGGGGCTTAATCGAAATCAATCTAATTGACAGTAACCCCACGAGACAGCTCAAATCAGATTCGGCATTCGATTCGAGTGACACTGTGCTAGAGAAGATGCAAAAATTAATTAGTGAATACGATTTTCCTTAAAAATTATCGATTAAACTTCGTCTGAGGGAATCAGAAATTTTCAACCTTTTTTTTAGATAATCCTGTAGATTTTGGCGAGAAAATGCCGGAAATCCAAATTCTAATCTTAGGAACCCACTGGTTCAACAGTTATGCGTGTTCAAAGTTCAGCGATTTTCAGTGTTTCGCAAAAACGGTGAGAAGCCCTGAACTGAAAACACGTATAACTTTTAAACCAGTAGGTTCCTAAGGTTAGACTTAAGGTTCTTAAGGTTAACTTGGATTGTTTTTTTGGCATTTTTTCGTGAAAATCTACGGGACTATATAAAAAATGGCTGAAATTTTCTAGTTTCCTCGGATGAACGAGTTCACTCGGAGCTATTTTATCTCGAAAATGAAACATTTTGTTCGACCTATTTTGTTCTCTATGATTTTTGAAATTTCATGGGTATGAAACTGATATTAATAACTCAAATGTGTAATAATGTAAACCACTCGAGTGCTGAGGGTTAAAAATGCAAGCTTAAAGATCTATAAAATCCGGAGTCTAGTCACGATGTGAGAACATGACCGTTCAATTATCCGGCCATAGTGTCACGCCTAATTAGTGGACGGAGCAGAGGTTAGACCGTAACGATACTCTCGGAATTCAGCGGTGGACACACGATCAACGGTTGGTTTGCGTCTCCCTTTTGTCTTTGACCAAACAAAGAAAAAAGAAAAATAAGGGGAGAGGCTGCTTGTCCAGGTCCGAAATGTCGTTCATTATGTTTACAAGCGGGTACCTTTTGGCGTTGGTCACAGGGGGGCGATCTTCAGCCATCCGATTACAGGTTTGCTTCACGGAGGCTCTTTTCATAGCGATCGGATCCTTCCACATGGTAGATCAAAACCGTGGCCCCGCCGAATCGACGTGCCCAACGAGCACGGGCCATCTGACACGAAAAAAAAGAGACACATTGCTTCCGGTTCTGCTCGGCGAACCAGCTACGAAGAATTAACTGGATAACACATACGTTCCGACGAAAGAGATTCGTCAAAATTACTTGTTCCCGTTACACGAGATCCCTCCTTACGGGAGGTTACCCAACCGTAACACGTCGATTTTAATGAAATTTTGCTATGATATAGAACTGAAAAAAATATTTGACACGTATTTTTTCATAGCTGAATATCTCCGAAACTATTATAGTCTTTGAATGACGAATCTTTTAGTGTAAACAGATGTTTGGAAAAAATAATTTCTTTAAAAAGAGATGCACAAATTGAACTTGAAAATTTTCGTCTAGACCTAATAGTTTCGGAGATATTCGGTAAAATGACGATTCTTCACCCCAACTTTCAGAGCTATTTTCACCTCCTCAGCATGAACGTCGGCAGCTATAAAAACAAAACACGTGTGAAATATTTTTGTTCAGTTCTATATCATACGAAAATTTCATTAAAATCGGCGTGTTACGGTTGGCTAAACCTCCCTCGTTAGTCTTCAATTTATTCTTACAGAGAAGTCCGAGGCTATGAAGATCGCGATAAGCGGATAAAATCGGCAATCTATCCGCTGAATTGATGGATAGCCTAGCCACACGATAATTGTCGAGGAGAGGACTCTTGATCGAGGCGCGTCGCTCGGTACGAAGAGCATTCCGCTGAGCGGTTCCGTTCCGAAGAACGCAGCGACGGAAGTTGGGTCTGGCATGCGTTAACAGACAGCGAAAATCCGGCTTAACGCGGTGATCGGTGAACGGAACCGGAATAGTCGATAATGTCCGACACAGATGAGCATAACCGAGAAGAGGGACGAGGGTGAAGCTAGGCTGTATCGGTTGAAAACGCAACAGAGTACGATCGGCTCTTTAAAAATACATGAGACGGGGCCGGGCGTCGGCGGTGCCGCGGCTTTAAAGCTGCAACGAATCTGTGTCTCGATTCAATTACCTTTGAAATCCCTTGTCGTCGGGCATTAAAGCCGGAACTAATCCTAGGGACACGCTCTGCAAGAGCTAGAAGCGGACGATCCAGCCTACCAGGATAGCGTTCTAGTGCTAAGCTTCGCGGAATCCTCCATCGGGAGGGCTAACGATAATCGATGAGGAGGGGAAAAAAACGAAAAAAAATACCGGCGGCATCCTCCTCTTCGACGGATGGACACAACCGCCGCGGACAAAGCGCGCGAAAAGCCTCCCGGAATGCGGTTTTCATCCCTCTCGTAAATAATGCTCGACGACCGAGTTCAAAAGAGCGACGATCGCGTTGCCCGAGTCGATCGACCGGGGAAATTAGACTTTTTCAAAGTCGTTCGATCCGACTGCCCCCGGGCTCGATCAACAAGAATTTCCTTGCCTTTTCACAGAAATGATCACGGGTTTATCGCGTGCTCAGTTTTCCTCGTAATTTCGTCACTGAATACACGGTGACTTTAATGCTCCCATTACGGTATATTAATAGTAACGTTGTACATATTAATTGTGCTTGTATCGGGATCTTGATACATAGAAGCAACATTACTGCTGAACTCGTCACGACACTTCTTGCAATAACAACATAGGTAGACTTCCGTTTGTTTGTATATTGAAATTGTGTTCCTCGTTTTAATTGAAATCCTTGCGTCGGTTCAGCGACCAAAGCAATCGAGGATCTTTCTTCGTTATTTCAAAGCATAAATTCCATCAAACTGAATCAAAATTGTGTTGTTCGAGAAGGAATACAAAGCGTCTGAAGATATTAATAACTGTTCGAAGCTACCTCTTCTTCATGAAATTGATGCGATGAAAATGCGAATGAACATTTTCTGGATACACGATATATCATAGATATTGCCATTAATTCGCTCTTCTGTTTAAGAGAGATATGAAGGGCTCGATGCTATTACAAACAATTAGAAAATAAATATTTCTTCAGAGTTTCTCTTACTCTCCGTTTTAAGCAAATATGAAATACATTACAAACGAAGAAGAAATAACTTTTCTTTGTCAAGTTAGAAAACATGTTCTTTCCGTTATAAGATATGGGGTTTATTCCTCTGTTTTCCCAACAAACAGTCGGAGATATATCCCGAGCGGTTAAAATAATATTTCCGAATCGGTCCTGAAGGATGTTTCGACGGATGTCCAGGATCAGCTATACCGAATCCTAAGGCTTTTCCTGGACATATTTCCCGGCAAGAATACATTTCCGTGAACGCGACAAGAATTGATTCGCGTATTTAGATCGTCTGCATATCAATTGGCAATTTCCGCGTTCGGCCACGAAAAGTGGCCATTTGTGGAATCGACCGGCATTTCGAAAGCGTCCATCTAGCTTCACGTACCCACCTCGATCGAGCACAAGACCAATTTTGTCAAATACGATTGCCCCACCTGTAACGCGTAATGATACCGCTGGAACGTTCTTCCGACGAAGGGAAAGGATCCTCGTCCTCCCGCGATCGATAAGATCCCCGAGATAGTTCCACCAAGTCCAATTACATACCGCGGACCATAATCTTTCATTGGACGTTCTGCGGAATTATTCTCAAATTCGGATTCGGAAGAATTATTCCGAGTCAATTCATTTTGATTTTAGTAAAATTTATCATTAGACGAAATGAGAAAGTGTAGAAACGAGTAGGTATAATTTGAAACAGTAAAAGCATTAGAAGAATTTAAGGAAATAAATTTCTATTATTTTGAGATTTTCAGATCCTTTCGGTCCAAAAATATATAGAATAAAATAAAGAAAAGAATAGATTCGTGACGAGACCGCGTCGGTAAAGCGAACAAGGGATGAATTCGAAGGAGGAGGGGAGGGTATCGAGAGAGACGCGTATACACAAGGATCGGTCAGGTTCATAAATCAGTCGTCGAATTTTTGATAGTGAACGGTCCCGTGGCAACTGCGATTGGAACTCGGTCTCGGCGGAATGTTCGACGGGAGCAATTAATTACCTATCAAGAAACGTACAAGGGAAACGGAACCGCAGGAAACAGTGGCGAGATGGAACTCCGGAGGGGCACAAAGCGATTAAGAGATCTATCAAATTGACGGGGACGATCCTCTCTCCCCGTCGAATACTTGGCCGTTTGTTCGTGACGTTCGGAACTGAAGCCGAAGCCGAAGCAGGTCGTTTATCCAGGCCGGTGTACTGTGAGTTTGTAGGGGGGTGAATCACAGTGTCGAGTCCGATCGGTAGTCGTTCTCTAGCTCGACCCGGCTTTTATTAGACCGGCTGACACCGAGGATCACTGCCAAACTAGGACCGCGCGCGAACAATGGCTTCCACGTATCGAGCCGACGCGACGTCGCTCGAAAATAACCACGACTAGCCACCATCGTCGAGCCGTCGTCGTTTCCTGTCGCACTCTTTCGAGGCTGAAGTCCATCGACCGAAAAGGAAATGGATCCGCAAGACACCGCGGGCCGAGCCACAGAATAGCGCGAAAGGGAAAATGCGAAAATCAAGAAGATAAAAGATCGCACCAACAAGATGCCGCGAGAACGGAGGCCGAGAAGAGAGAGAGAGAAAGAGAGAGACATACAGTCTGTCCCATATATTTGTAAAAAAACTGTATATGAGTCGAATCTATACGCTCTTACTAGTAAGGAGTCCAATCTCCTCCATTAGCAATTATAGCTTGGCACCGTCTCGGCATACTTTCGACTATACATTTGTACGCTACGGGTAGCGACCTCCATATCTTCCGGTGTACAAGAGTTCTTTTGATAATGTTTCCCTCTCAGCTTGCCCTTCATTGTGGACCACAGATTTTCTATTGGGTTTGCATCAGGAGATTGGGATGGCCAAGGTAGTACGGTGATGGCGTTTTCCGCTTTTTCCCATTTCGTACCAAATTGATGGTTTCGCGTACGCTGCACTCACCTCGGAAAGTTCCGTTCTTTTCACTGTCAGAAACAAAACTGACAAATATTCAGCCAAGGTGTATTAAAGACATATCTGCGTTTGTTTATGTTATCCTTATCTCCTCCTCATTGGGTGACAGGCTTCGAAGATATCGCCGACACGCTCTTGTGGGACAGACTGTACTAAGAAAAGAAGGTTCAAGAGGCTTCGAGAGGGTTTCCTGAAGGAGTTGAACAAGGACCGCGGAGCGTATTGTCGTCGTCGGGACGACTCATTCGCCGCGAAAGGATCGAAGGTCGGTAGGAGAGGAACGAACGGTGAAATTCCGTCGCACACGCGCGGTTTCTGCACGCGTTTTTTTTGGCCCGAAAATATTTGCCCGGTTGGCGCGTGCCACGAATCCGCCGTTCTCGATCTTCAACCCCGGTCCTAACGGGATTCCCAGACGGGTCCTGGATCGATGATAGACCCCGCGAATCCCGCCTGGAATCCCACGGATGGCGCTTTTGGCATCGGATAACCCCCACCCTTTCTCTATCTCTCTCTCTCCCATGATTTTACTTGCTCATCTACGAACGGTTATAGAAAGGAGATTGTTCGGCGAAACGTAGCCAGAAAGTCACGGTTATCGGCGTGAAATTGCAATAACGCTGAGCAAATATGATCTCGGGTCTGCACGGACTCTCTTCTACGAGGGGAAGATCGAGCCGCTCGATCTCTGGCGCTTCTCAGATATTTAACGTGATCGTGCGGGAGGTTTCCTTGGTACCGAGATATTTAAAATGCAATGCAGTGACGTGTCCAGCGAAGGAGCATTTCGCATTCAATCTAAAAATAAGAATACTCAATGATAATCGATACAGTAGAGCAGTGCTTCCCAAACTTTTTTACAGCAAATGAAAAAATTGCGGCGCATCTATTACACATACATATGCACATATTTTAGTAGCTAATTATTTCAATGATTTATATTGAGGATATTGTTTCGTGTTTTATTTATTTTTTATATAATTTTAATTATTTCGCGGCGCACGGTTTGGGAAGCACTGCAGTAGACTCTCATACAACGCGATGAAAAATTGTTTAAAATTACTGCTGTATCTGTATCTTCTGTGGCAGTATGTTTTGTACATGTACTGTACATTTACTGTAGAAAGATTAAATAATAATGATAGAAGATCTAGTTAAAGGAACCGTCTGCTATAAAAGTTTCCGATCGTATTCCGAAATCCTGTATGATCCTTGAAAGAATTGGCTTAAGACGAGACGGAGGAGTGTTGCATGTCTCTTTAATTGCTTTTCTTTCCGCGCCAGTAGAAACTTTCGGCTCGGTAACTTCTGTATCCCAATTTCATTCTGTTAATGGCTGAAATCAGTAACAAATCAGCTGTGGATGTTTCACACATAGGATCTCCGACGGTGTGCGACGGGACGCCGCCGCGTAACATTCTCCAAAAAGCAATAACAGCTTCGGAAATATAAATCCTGCCGCGAAACACAGTTTAAGGGAGTTAGTTGGACTCTGATGGCGTTCCGAAAAGTAATATCTCGTCCATGCGTTGCATCTTAAGCTGCGGCGGAAGCTGGCGACGAATTTGACAAGATAACGCAGCAGCTTTTCTATTTGAAGTTAAAGTACGTACATTAGATTAGGAACAATGAAATATAAAGTACGAATTAGAGAATAAAGAACACAATGAAATAGCACAAATTGAAAAGTGCAATGAAACTGCGTTGAACGCGAATTATAAATCATTTAATATAATATACGCATATAAATCCGAGAATGTGCAAATCGGATAATTTTGTTATTGTACACAGCAAAACCTCAATAATCCGACAGTGTTAAATATCGGACAGAGGTAACTGAATTACGAATCGGCCATTTATCACGGTACAGCGAGACTTGAGAGAGGCAGTCCGGCATAATATTAATATAAACGTATACATATATCATTTTTGACAACGAATTACATTCCTGCATCAGCCGTGGCATTTTTTAAAATTACTTTCCTCGTTTCTACCTCATAATCCGACATCGCTGAAGTCCCGAGGATGTTGGATTATCGGGCTTCTACGGTATGTAGCCGGCGTTACAGTCAAAATATCAGATTGTCCGAGACGTATAAAAATGATAAGACTTCCGAGCAAGAAAGATCAGATAAATACGTTTCTAAAAATTAAACCTGAATATTGTAGAATCTTTACAGTGATTTAGCAGAGCAAGAATTTTCGGCTGAAAGCCGGTACGCTCTCGGCGTACATGTATGTAGACAGCCATTAAACATTTTCCGTTCGGAGTAGCAATCAATTAAATTCCATCTCGTAACTCTGATACGCTCGGTAATTATGTGGCAGCATTATCGACCAGGGTACGGTTGTAATATTACGTACAATATATACAGAGAGAAAGAGAGAGGGAGAGAGAGAAGATGCGAGAAGGGAGAGGGTCGGCTCTCGAGGGGAAATAGAATCGATGGTTACCAATAGCGTTTGGTACAAAGCACTCGAGAAGACGCTCTCTTCCCATAAGATTCTCGAGAGATGTTAGGCTGATGGCCGGTTGCCAAGCAGACACAATCCATACTATAAATACTGGCGGACACCACACCACCATCCCACCCTGGCCCCATCGTTCCATTCCATTCCGCGCGACTACCCCCGTCCTCGAACTTTTTCGTCCAGGGTGCATTCCGCGCTTCGTTAACACGGCCGAAATCTTTCTCACTCGTCCGCAAGATTCCGCGGATCGAACGCTTCGACCAAGACTCTAGAGCTACCTCTACGCTTCACGCTCTAATAAATTAGAATCGTAGCTAAATTCTGTCGTATTTCATATCCTGGCATTTTTTGAAAATTTTTAAAGATAATTAGACTGCGGACTTTTCCGTAAATTGCAAGATACGGGAACAAGAATGAAGAAATCGCCAGACTGACAGGCTAATCCGTGAGTTTAGCTCCTGCTTAGTAATTTCCTGAGAAAAGCGTACGAGAATGCTGAATGAGAAGGGTAAATTGTAGGGGTGCCAGAGACCGATCGGAAGGTGCCGTCATCGATCCTAGAAAGCGGGTTCACTCATTCGTTCATCATAAGACGATCGAAAGTTCCAATATTGTCACAGCGAATTTTCGAAGAATAAAAAGCAAACGCTTCCCCCTCCGCCGCAGTCTCGGCGCAGCCAACGTGAAATAATCCGGCGGAAAACAGCGGGGGGAGAAAACTATCGTTTCCCGGATCGGGGCTGGAAGTTTCTGCTGGAACTTATTCCTCCCGGTCTCTCGTCCGCCATCGAAACGCAAAATTAAGACGACGCAGAAGTTGGCGCAACGGGTGTCCGATGTTTAGACAAGAGTCTACTTTGTTCGACGGTGAGACGACAGAGAGAAGGAACTCGATATCGATCTCGACCGAGAAAAGATGAGGGGGGAAAAAACTGGAAACGAAGAAGACGGAAAGATGAACGATGAGACGGGGGAAGAAAAAAAAAATGGAGACGAGGAGCATAATGGGCCATTCTTCGGCAAGCTGCGGAATAACCGTCGCGCTGGAACGAACGGAAACATCGCGAGAAAGCCAAGAACGTCTTGAAAGTCCCGTGGCAGGGATCGTTTTAGGGAATTACAAAGTTATCGGTAAAGTTCCCCGAAAGGGGGACACGCCTCCGGGTATTACATTTAATAACGTCCAATAAACGTTCCTCACCCTCTTTTTCTTCTTCCTTTCCACCACTTCTTTCCATTAACCGGTCTTCCTCCTTCCTCCCACGTCTTTTTTCCCTCGTCGCGACGCCCGCCAGGATTCCTCGCTCGCTGCTGCTGGTCTTAAAGTTCTCGCGATCTTAAATGCTCCAACACGTGTCACGCTCAGACGATCGATTAGGCTCGATGTTACGTCGCTCATCCCTCTGTTTCACCCTCACCTTTCCCGTAGATCGCTGAACACCTGGTTTTATTAATCCTCCGGAGCCAGGCAGCTTTCGACGAAGAAAGTCTTCGTCTGGATCGCTTATTAACATTTTGGATTTACAGTGACTCTTCTTCAAAAGACGATAACTTTTTAAATATTGGACCATACGATTTGAACATTTTTTGAGAAGTTAGATTAAAATATAATGGGCCCACATAATAAGAAAGTTGTAAAATGCAACTTTTAGTATTTTCTGTACAATTCCGACCAATTGGAATTTTTGAAAAAATATCTCTTCGTATCCGATATTAAAAAAGTTATCATTTCTTTTAGAGCATCCGAACATTAATAGGAAGGTCATTGTATGTTTCAATATTTATATAATATTAATATTAGATGGCGCGAAAAGAAATGTTGAGGAAAAATTTTCCAGCGTCCCACAAGTTTTCCAGTTGAATTCCGTTCGAGTTTTTCACTAATCTGAGCGCTGTCTGAGAGAGAGAGAGCGAATTGATTCGGTGTCTGGGGCATTCGGCTGACGAATAAATTCATTTAAACGCACAAACTGCTATGCATTCTCATTTACTTGAAAATAGCTCTGCCGGACGACAATGGGAACAGCATAATTAACGGGAGACTGGCCGAACGAAATAGCAACGGTGAATTGACTAATATAGCGCTTAATTTTCCGTGATTCCGCTGACATCGATTTCCCAGCTGCGCAGAGACCTGTGTTGATTCGGTGTGACCCTCGTTCTCTCAAAATTCCGTACGGTGATTTCTTTCCTCCGCGAACGATTGCGTGATTAATCGCGCGGCTCTATGTTAACGACTAATTATTATTCAAGCGAGTTTCCCGCGCAATGTTCTCCCTACAATTTCCATGGGACGTGATACACTGGGACATAAGGATGAATCATGAAACCGCGCGAATTGTATCAACGGCTCTGTCGGAACCGCGAATGGCTGAAGAAAATTTCATGATGAAACATTATCCCGCAGTTAACGATGTAATTGTACGTACCTTAATTATGGCACCTTCGACTCTTAGACCAATTTATTTCTGAAATTCTAGTCAATTCCGCGCGCTGGGACTCGCATTACGTCTCAATAGTAATAATTTGACAGCGGATCTTCACGCAAATTAAATATTTTCTAGCTGAATTGCAACAATCTTGAGTGAAATGGAAATTCATCTTTTTTCTTAATATGTTTGTATTATTAAATTCTTCTAATATTTTTACAATTTTAACCCTTGTGTAGTCAACCAAAATGTATAGATTATTTAGCACCTTTCTGTATTTAACGTGTTTGCACAAATTCTCGTTATAAGACTATACATTAATATAATATTCATATCAGCGAGTAAAGAATGGACATTCAGAGAAATATTTAAATATTTTTTAGAGGAACATTATCAAATTGTTGAAAGAAATACAGTAAATGGGTACCCGGTTAACTACACATTTTTGTCAGGAATGCATAAAATCCGTTGTCTGGTGATAACGGAGCGGAAAAATCAGTGAAAAATTATCAGACAGAAAAATGTGCTTTTCGAACTTTTCCAGAAACGTGGATAAATTGGCGGGACCGAATTCGCACGCGATCACGGTGTTAAACGTTTTTCCTATCGGCGAGAGAGGCGACCGGGCCGGCGAGCTCGAAGTGGCCTATAGTGCGGCCGTGTAGCAGAGGAGCTGTGTTTGGACTAAATCCCGCAGTACTCCGGCTAAGAGCCATGGCGTGTTGTCCTAATGGCAATGTTGACGAGTGAAATTTACCTGAAAATCGCGTTACCCGCGAAGTTTCGTCGGACGAGTGTTTCCGGGCCGCGCTCTCTCCGAGGAGGTTACCACGAAAGCGACGAGCCGCGACAACGGGCTCCGGGGCTTCAAATTGAATTGAGACTGCGTCAAGGAGAGAAGAGCGAACCACTTCTTTCGAGCATGAAGGATCCGAACGAGTGCCCTTAACGAAGTATCGCGACGGAGAGTAAAATTGAAATTGAATCTGCCGCCGCTGGCACAATGGCGACGCGCCGCAAGGACGATGCAATATTCCATCCGTTACACGGCCGTCGAGTTTTCCAAATGGTTCCCTCGCGTTAATCCGAGGATGACGCATAGTAACGATTCTTTTAGGACTGTCGTTCGGTTCCCAGCTTACGGGGCCCTTTGCTTTTCAACCAAATTGTTGCTTCGATATTTCGAAATGTACTGGATCACAGTTTATTAGAATTTAAATAAAGAATATAATTCTAAATTGTGGTTTTGTACATATACTAAACATGAGAACACAGTTTCCATTCAAAGTTCAATAAAATGGCGAGAAAAGTCGCATGTGAAATTTTCAATAATTTTATATCTCATATCTTCGACTTGAAGAAAAAATTCGTACACAATTTAATCAAAATAACTGTTGTTTCATAAAGTTTTTACGGCTGCAAGGAAATGAGGATGTCTGTTCCGACATGATTTTGTGAAAATGTTTCGCAAAAGGAGTTGCTGAAACATTTGGAAACTGTAGATGCGAAGTGTACAGATACAGTTTTCAGATGGGTTCGTTGGAACGGTATAATGAGAATGGACGCCTTTGCTGTCTGGACGCCTAAGCATCTACTTACAGTGCACAACTAGCACGAAGCTCGCAGCAACCAAGAAACAAGGTCAGATTGGATTCACAGTGTGTCCCAGTTAAACGTGACCATCCAAAATATCTCCGTTGGTTTTAACGATACACGAGAATGGTAGTTCGGTCATCCTGTATGTTAATTTTGTAGCTGTCCTGCAGCGCTACGTGTACGGAATTCGCTTCTGTGATACCGAACTCTGGTCCACATATTACATGACAATCTTAATTGTTGATGCTGTAGCTCCTGAACATTTTCAGTCCGCAGTCCGAAATTCTTCTTGCTTCTTGCTTAATAATTTCTATTGATTTTTTAAAATTTTTACTGGAGGCTGACATTTAAATTGCGTCTGTATAATTATTTGCTGCACCATTCGAATTTTACCTGATAAAAATATTTCTCTAACATTTACCGTGATTCAAGGTTCACAGTTGCTATCATACTACCCCGGATTCAGCCTAAAACTCCAGACAGGGGGAAAAAGAAAGGCCAGGATCGCATTTAATCGTTTCATCCGGCTAGGATACTTGAAAGCTCGCTCTCCTCGATTCTCCCAGCTCCAAGGAATTTTTCTTTTGGTCATTTTCCTAGCTGATATGGATTACTCGAACGCAACCAGTGGAACTAACCCTTATGAGTTAGATAACATTGATTGTGACTTAGGGCTGAACACCAACCCACCCAGTACTCGGACGATTAGCTATATTCTCCGGCAGCAAAACGATCAGCAAAACCTCGAGCTAAGGCGAACGAGTAGAATAAATCGCAGTGATAGCTTCGCACAGTGGGGTATTTGATCATTATTTTTTTAATGTATTGTATGATATAATATAATACGTAAGGCAAGGTAAGGTAAGGAAAGTAAGGTAAGATAGGTAAGATTATGATTTTAAAAGAATTGATATAATACCTCATTCAATACTTAAATGTTTAATAATTCATTAGATACCAACATAGGTAAGGTAAGGTAAGGTTATGATTTTAAAAGAATTGATATAATACCTCATTCAATACTTAAATGTTTAGTAATTCATTAGATACCAACATATCTAATAATGCAAACAATATTTTAAATAATGGTACAGCAATTTTTAGTGGCGTCTCAGAGTCACCGCTCGAATGCTAACGATTAACCCTCCCCCGAATAGATTCACACGACAACTCCCGATCGCCGTTTCCCACCCCCGCGACCGGAACATCGAAAATCATAAACCCTGAAAATTACCATCACTTCATGGCTCCGCGATCATCTGTTAACTATGGAATTCCGATCGAGAGAAGGACAATAACACAGCCGCAAAGGCTTAACAAGCACGGATGAATCCCGAGAGGTATAGTGGTAATGAAGAGCTACAGAAGGAGGGGGACGGCGGGGCTGAGTGTTCGGGGGAGGGGGATTAAAGGAAGATAACTGCATCGTAATCTCCAATCTGAAGTTCCCCACGGGAAATACCGGTGGTGCTCGCGACGTACATGTAGAGAAAGGAAGGAATTACATTCTAAAAAGCTTTCGTGAACCATCCGCTCTCGACTCTATCCACCTTCCCCCCACCCCAAGCCACCCTTCTTCGACGAACCTTTTTCCGTCGGTGGGTAATTTCCGCGTGTTCCTACCGTCTCGGATTTTCCGTCACTCCGGCTAGAGGGTAACCGAGCAGGTGCACGAATTCGACGAGTTTCCTGCGAGTCCGAATATAAGTACACCGCCACTCAAAAAGATACCTCTCGCGTGTGCACACTTTTGGGAATTTATTGTATAGCCGGGTTGATCCAACCTTCTTGCAATTTTCAGACTATTTCACCACACTACTCAAGCAAACAAGTATATTTTTGTTCTAGTCAAAATGAATTATGCATGGAACAGTTATAATATAATAGATAAAGGCAAAAAAGTGAATTTTTGGAAATTTATCGTGGCCGTTATTTGACACACATGTGCCATCTTTCTGACCGTAATTTCCGAACATGGTCACCGGTGAGACAGGTTATGCGATCGCTGCATTATTTCATGCCGTCACGACGGATCATAGTCAGAAACGCGAAGGAGAATGTGTCAGCCGTAAAAATTTTATTGCGACCCCTTGATTGATGACCGCAAACACTCGACTGCGTTTTTCTGTCATCCTTCTCGAAACTCGGAGCGCTGTTAATAATAGATGAATCGTACGCTGTTGGTTTTCGAGGTTCACCGATTTTCAGTCGGCAAAATTACCTTGGAACGTCAATTTGATGGCCGATGGTTTCTGAAAAAGATATTACTACGTCGAATATAAGAATATAAGTAATCTTCGTAAACAAAGATAAAGATTTAGTAATGTAATAGTAACATCAGCAGAAAGCGTTTCGAAATAAAATACGAAGTAGAACGAAATCCGCGACTTATAGTTTTGAAGTGATATACCCGAGAAGCTTGAGGCTCTATGAGAAATTAAATTGAAGTTGAAAAGTGAGGTACGAAGTGTAGAGTAAAAGGTGGAATAAAATTTTGCAGCGCATGAAAGTTGAAGAAAGAGGAACGTAACCGCGAGCCGAACGTGTTAAAAGAGGATTTATTTCATCCGCGTTCGTAACCTACAAACGCAAGTGGTTCGCGTTTTGACGTTAATATTCAGCTTTCGAAATGAAATTCTGCATAATATCTTTCTCAGCTGAAAGTTTCGGAATAAAAATCTACCTATTAAAAGTTTCGAAATAAAATCCTAATAAAAACATTTGCCGACCGAAGGATACAAATAGCAACGTAATAATTTGTGGTTTGTACAGGGATCGTACGCGTCTTATTGCAGCGGGGAATTGATATGCGCCTTGTAAGCATAAATTGCCGTTCTACAAGGCCGATATTATTGCATTTCTGACAATCCTAATTGTTCGAGCTTAGGTTCGTGTCGCGCCGGGTGCATTTCGGCCGACTCTTTGTTACGCGTCCCGCTGTTTCGCGCATAGTTTATGGGCCAAAGTTATCCCATTTACTCCCCGACGGAGACACAAGGACAATGTTGGCTTTTCGCCGATGCTTATGCATTTACGATCACGCCGTAGTAATGACACAATGCGCATATTAAAGCGCGCTCACTTACAGCTTAGGGCACCGGTGCGCGCATTCCTCCGATAACTAAATTAGGTGATACGCGGAACCGATCCGAAACGCGACGGAAGGGAAAATCATTTCACCGTCAATGGCCACTTATTATTCAAACAATAACGCTTCTGTACGCTCGCCGGCTCCAGCCCTGTTCAATTTCCACGAATTTTGGGCCGAAAAGTGAAAACAGACTGACTGTGGTCAGACACGAAAATCGACGAACACGAAATGGTGCAAATATTACTGGAATTCAGGGTCACTGTTACATGTATTTTCAATCTATCAGAATTATCAAGAGGAGAAATCAATTTTTATCAATTTTGATTGCGCTTAAAAATCATCAGTAGACAGGGATCTGTGCGGTCCAGTGATTAAAAGAACACGATCGCAATGAGCTGATAGCAACAGGGTTCGGCGAGGCTGTTTGATCGCGTGCTCTGCAATCGAGTATGAGGAACATTCATTGACGGTTACCGCGAGGACGAAGACCTCATTTTGTAGAGCGTACTTACGTTCCAAGTTTATGCGGGGTGTAAATCGTTCCGTGACTACCTTGTACCAGCTTTCTCGCTGTCAAATCATCCCTCCAAGACCAGTAAACCCTGAATATCTACGACGTGCAACGACCTCCGGACCAGCTCTACAAAGACGACGCGTAGCCAGTAAAAAGTGAAATATTAAATCCGTTCTCGTTGAAACGGCGCCATCCCCTAATACCGCGAAGAGGGTAATCGGAACATCAAACTGAAGATAATATACGTATAACATCTTCTGTAATCAACTCTCAAGAATTGTGTGGATCTCTAATAACTCTGAGAATTAATTTTTCTACTTGAGTCAATATTTGCGGTTCGATTTCGAGGAACGAGGTTTATGGTGCTCGATTTTCCCGGCGTTCACGCCGTTTGTTACAGCGGGAAAAAAAGTCGAAACGAGTTTATGGAGGCGATTTCGGTAGCAATTCCGCGGGTAATTCGCAGCCGAGTGTTTTCACAAGCGCGCGATATTGTTCCCGGCCGATACTGCGCGCTCGCAACCATTCCGTCCCGAAAACTTGGGAAATGTTGAATTAATTCTGGAGGCAGTGAACGGCCGCCGGTAATGAACGCAGACGCCTTTACGGGGTTTGTTTCTCTCGACTAGATAGCTGGGACGGGCAAAATAACCGAAAATGAGGCAGAGAGGCAGAGAGGAAGTGACAACACGACGTGCACACCGGATGAGACAGAGCAAAGTGGCGTGAAAATAAACTTGGGCGAAGGAGTTCCAAGGAAGTTTATTGCATACGACCGATTTTCAAGGAAAAGACTAGACAGATGAGCGAGCAGGTTGCCACCGCCGCCGCTGCCGCCGCCGTCAAGCTCCAATCAAATAAGAAAACGGACCTTTCCTCTTGGTAAAGCCAAGAGACTCGAGCGAGAACTCGCTTTTATTGCGCCATCAATTGTTTAGACGATTTTATTCGCTAACAGACTTCAAGCAAACTTATTTCAACTCTTTCTTCATGTCAGATGATAAAAGGTTTCAAGGCGTGGATGCACGCCTGTACAAAATCTAATTCTGAGGAGATTTGCTCTCGAAATGCTATAATAGAAAATATTTTAAAAATTCCTGGTTCGTTTTATCCTCTGTTGCTTTAATATATTTCATACATTTTGTGGAACATTATACGTCGAAACACTGCGAAACGTTTATTCGCTAACAGACTATTCTCTACGATCTGCACGGTTCACGTAGTTCGAGCAAACTTGTATCAACTCTTTCTTCATGCCAGATGATAAAAGTCAACTTTCAAGACGAGAATGCACCCTGTATATAATTGAATTCTGAATAGAAAACATTTGGAACATTACACGTCGAAACACTGCGAAACATTCGAGTCAAATCGATCCGGAGCGGTAAGATAACAAAGTGCAAAAGTTGGTGAGCTGTCGAGAGCCAGGCGAAAGTTTCGATGTCGCGTTACGCGAGCATCATAACACGTTCGTGAACTTCGTGAACCGACTGTGGGATACACTTAGCAGATAGATTACCATCGCCGTGGAAGCTTAGCCACGAATCCGTGCAAATTGAGCTGCAGAGCGTTCCCGTCTTAGGAAGCTCGTGTGTCTCCTCTTTGAAATTCCGAAATTCGCGCTCCGCGGGGTGCGAGAACGAGCAAGTAAGTGAATCTTCCCTCCCTTCTATCTCTCCTCATCCTCCTGTTCCACCTAACCACCCCTACCCCGAACACCCCCGTTCCATGGCTTAATCGATTATCCACGCTGTTGTGCGACAAACGTATTCCCCGCGATTACTATAACAGGCTTTCGGCCGCATTTTAGATAACGCCCATTAACGAAATTACGCTGTTTGCATATGAAATGAAAATGAAACGACCTCCTACATCCCAGCCCGATAGATTTACGGACACGCGAAAAAGTTGATTCGCGAAGGACAATCGTGTTCTACCAGTTTTAGGCCCCGTTCCCACTTTTCTATTTTCTTGGTGGACCGCTACACAAACAAATAGTAACATTTTATCACTACAAGTTTTGCACTCGAAATTCACCGTTTTGCAATCAAAGTATTTCTAAGTGAGTTTTTAGTAAAGAAATCAAATCAAATGCAAATTAATCGTTAAGAAATTCAAAATTTGATTTACTGCAGAGATGTACATCAAATACTTATCTCAAAGTATAATTACCAATTCATTAATTTTGTATTGTATGAATTTTAAATATTCTTAATAGGTGAAATTGATTTGCAGAAGGTTGAATTTCGAGTGCAAAACCTACAAAAAAAATAAAAGTTTTGAAGTTCTCGAATCGAAGTGAATTTCAACAATAATATATCATCATATAAACTTCGTTTAGAAGCACACAGGAATACTAGCCACTTTCGAAACAACCCGTGCAGAGCGCCCCGCCGCGCCCCGACGCGCCGCGGCGGGAGTAAATAAAAAAAAAATGTAGAAGTAAATAAAATGAATAAATACGTAGCAAAGGCGGCAGGTATATAAAAGTAACGCAAACAGCATTCCGTTGCATGAAAATTTCAAAGCGGTCGCAGCGATGTTAAATTAAGAGCGCTCGCTTTACGTTCGCCAGTTTTGAGCTCCATCGACGAAACTTTTACACTGTCGTTCTATTTCAAGAATTTTTAATTAATTCAACCCTCTACAATATCGGTAACACGCCTAACTTTTAATTCGTCAACGCGTCGAACCGAGCGTATTTTCTTAAAATAGTGAACATTTTGAATCAACTTGTAAATCATTTGCATGTTTTAAAATACATCATTTAGGTGTGTAAGATCGTCGTTACTGTTCTCCGCGCGCTCCGTATTTAATGTGCAAACAGGAAGTGCAGGTTGAAACCCTAAGCTAGGAGTTTTTCCAGGGGAAATGCTTGTAAGTCGAGTCGCAGGCCGACCATTTTAATTACTGGCCGCGTACAGCACCGGAGAAACGGTTACTAGTGAAACGTAATCCGCGTAATTACAGCCCGCGTTTAATTCTGATATTGACGCGACGCCAGCGATACACGCAGATTCGGTGAACTCGTTTAATTCCGCGAAATAGCACCGTTGAACAGGTTTAATCAGTCGGGCCGAAACATTACGATCCTGATTAATTAAAAATATTTCCTGGGTTACACCTCTGCTCTTAAACGTTAGCTTCAAAGGCAAGTACCACGAGGAGTCAAATGACACATTTTAGATTTTCTATTTGACAATTATTGAGATTGTAAAGGTGTTTTCATGGGAACTGATCGAATACATTCTTTTACTCCGGTATATATTCTAATAAAAATTGCACAAAATATAAATAAATTTAATCTTGTTATTTTTATAATACCATACACATTAGTCATTTTTGATGGTCGGTAGGTTTAGTGTTAAGGGCAAAATCTTCTTTGAGCGGTTTTTTCTTTCTAATCGAATTTCTTTCAAAGTTTTAACAGGGAGTTTATCACTACTAGTATAACCAGATATGCTAAACAATAATGTCATTGAACCCGTAGTCTGGGTAAGCTTAAATAAAAAATAAAATATGGGAACGAAAGCTCGTGGTCCTTTTAAGTTAAAATTCAGAGATAAACATAACATGATAAGGCACCTCAAAGATCATCTCATGAATAGGGCCACATATTGTACAAAGGTGGTCCACAGTAGGTTGAAAACTGCTATAAACATATATTTTGAATTCATTGTTGCAAATAATACATCTTCGAGAAGCATCTTCAAGAACAAAACAGAATATGTCTCTGAAACCGATTTAATCAAGATCCACCGTTGATCGAGTCCAATTGTCCGAGCAGTGGGCGCCAACGCAAGACAAGGGGTTAAAACTGTCAATCGGCCGTGCTGGCGATCCTGACAATAGGCTCGCGAACGTTTCACTAATTAACTCTCACGCGGATAATAGAAAAAGCTCGGAGAAACGTCCGAAGGGACGTCCATCGACTATCCAACATTGAAAAACGAGCGCGTTAAAGCCTGGCGCGATGGTGCCGCGTGGCCAGGAGTCTCGTGTTCGTTTTGCGCGCGCTGGCAATCCGAGTAATATCAAACTGACAGCGGTAAACGGCGGCATTGGCAGTCGCTTGTAGATTGGGTGTGACATTAACGATCGATTGCAAAAATCAAGTCAGAAATACCGAGCGTTCGACGCCGCGGTACATAAATATAAATCCGCGAGACGACGACCGTCGAACAGAGAGGGAGCCATGAATACCAATAATAACGGCCGCAACCACCACCGGCCCCGATCATGCTGTGCACGCGTGCTTTCCCTGTTTCCCCTCACCTCGGCCTGTGTACACACGTGCGTGCAGAACAATAAGTGAGAATTCCCGGAGCCGATAATGTCATCTCTGCCCGCCTCAATGCCCGACGTCCAACGATGTCCCCGAGACCGCAGACAAACATTTGCGCGAGCACGACCAATGAATGCCGCGAGCCCGCAGTCTGGAGATTTCGTGTATCCCATTATCGATGTATGAAAAATTCAGCGCACCTGTCACGCCGACCCCCACACACCACTGCTAACACAAAGTAGACAGGCCTTCGAATGTTTGTCGCTGTTTTGCGAGGTTATTGTATCTATTATTCAAAATAGCCTGTCACACGACTCGAGGATGGGGTGTTGTTTGCTTCGGTCAATCCCTTGCTTGGTAGTCAGCTTTTCGACACAGAATTCTAGATCTGGAATAATTTTTTTCTGTCATTGTTTCAGACTTCAAGAAGCTGCAGTTAATTAGCCTGATCTTTTCATTTACTATTCTTTTAGTCGGATATATTAGTAGGATATTGTTATATATCTACGAGTTACAGTATTCTCTTCATTCTATCGTCGCGAAATTGTTCAGCGAGTTATCCTGCAAACTGGAGCGAATCTGTTTCAATCCAGACTTTCAAATCCTCATTTCTTACCATTCCCGCAGATTCACCAATTTTTCAGAATTATGCTTTTCCTTTTCCAGAGATTGTTATTGCGGAAATAAAATCGCACTGTTCAAGGGTGAGTAGATTATTTAAAATATAAGTGTTTCGAAACAGAAGTGTTGCGAAAAAGTTGATGAATAAATTAGAAGCAAAACGACTTACAGTACATTATGCAATGTTACATCGGTTTTGAAACCTCTTTGATATTGTCATTTTAATATGAAAATAAATTTCGAATCGACGATCCACGCGATTTACAGATTTATGAAATACCTACATATTTTATTTTCCATCATTTAAATTTGTCATTCCGGACTGATATTACACACGTTCGCGGGTGAAATATTTTCTCTAAACTTTTCCACTTTATCTTCGACAAATGTCTGCGAAACCAGTTTGATTAATGGCTTCCTCTGTCCGACGGGCTCGATCATTTATCGTTATTATCAGACGAGAAACTTTGTACCTATTTTCATCTATTTGCCGGTGTGCGAGGGAATTCTCGTTTTCGCACCGCGATGTTACATTCATATTTTCGTGACGTCCGAACGAAACGGGTAAAGTATTTACCTTAAAATGAATTTTAAAACCGAATGCAAAATAAAATAAAAATAAAATGCTTTCACTGAACTGTCTAATGTTTCAATTTAAGCCAAGTAAACGTCACTCCAACATAAATAAATGTTTAATCAGTGAAACAACTACATTAAAGTAAAATATATACATATTTGTCAGTGTGGTCGACACCTACTGTTTACGCTTGAAACACTAAATTTATGGTTTTTCAGATTGTAAATACTATATGCGAGTAATTAAAAGTTGAAACATGACCATTGTCACTCCTTCATGAACACAGAATAAATTCGCCGAGTCCAGAAACTCGAACAAATCGAAACCCATAAATTTCAATAAATCATCCTCAAACAGAGAACTATTCGTTTCCAGCCCGGTAAATCCGAGAAAAAATAAAACCAACTATTTCTCGACAGTTTATTTGAAAGATTCCCAGGTCGGGGAGCCGGGAACGTTCAGCGGAGCCATCGTCGGAATAAAATGACTGGCAATCCGGCTCTTAAACAACCAGTTCCGTGGGTTCGTCCCACGAGACGAGTCTATTAGCGATAATGATTTCCCGGCAATTAGGGGACTCGATCGACGCGAGAGAAAGGTCTATTAATGTGATTCGATGGCCCCAGTTGGCCGAGAGATGGCGATCTCGATTTGTCCTGTGTCCCCTCACGATTGGCCGGCGATTTTTCTGGCACTGAATCTAAAATCATTCGGTGTTCCTGCTCTCCCCTCTAGGCCGAGAACACTAGCCAAGCATCGAAGAACACTCGAACTGTATTGTATTCGATGGTCGCGCGTTTGCTCCTTCCTTCTTCGCCCATCTTCTCTTCCGTTTTCGTTTAGGTCCCTCTTAGGGTATTCTAAACTTAGCCGTGGTCCCCTCGATTTCGTTTTCTTTTACCGCGATCATCGTTCCCTCTTCTGGCCTGCTAGAACGTCTCTAGCACCGTTTGCATCCCCGTTCTTTCTCGATCCTCGATTCAGCGCAAACACGCGTCCAGTTCATTCGCTCGCCGCGAACCTAATCTCGCGTTCGACCGTGATCAATCGGGGAGAAGTGAGTTAGCCAGCCGTTCGTTGAAATCGTCATCTTGCCCAGGTTCGCTGCCAACCGGAGATCGATCGTCGGTGACAGTGTCGCGTCATAGTGAATCGGAGAAGTGATAGCAAACGGCTTCCGTTGTAACGACCGTCTCCCGTTGCACCCACGCCAGAGGAACACGGCCAAGACCCGGGCTTCTGCCGCTTGTTGACCGAGTGTCTTCAAGCTGGAGCTGGCAAAGAGGGCTTTCGGCCTGAGGGGGTGAGTACTACTTCTTCTACGTTGGTCTCGCGATCCCTCCTCACCCGATGATGATGCTGCCTGCCTGCCTGCTACCGCTCTCTGGTTTTGTCCTCCTTTCCATCCATCGACCTTCCTTCGGCCTTCTCGTGTTTTCTATTTCGCCACTTAGCCCACCTGACCGTTTCGCCCGATGCTTCAACATTAGAAAACTTATTAACCGTATTCGGCATCCCTTTGTCTGCGGCAACGACACCGACAGATTTATTGCGGTCGCGGATAGCCCGGCTCAATTTAGGGGACTCGGGCTCTTGCGCAGCTTGCTTGGGAATTTGTAAAATGTAGAAATTAGTGCTTCCTCGTTAACCGTGTATAATGGTGTCCATGGTTAGTGGCGAATCGATTATATCGATCTAGTTCTGCGATCCGACACAGGATCTCTCCTGTTTCTGTCCCAGGAACTGACAAATATTTCATAGCTGTTAGATTTATTTCCGGGAAATATGAAGGAGATTAAACAGTACAGATGGAAATACCGACGTTATTCATGTTTATGAAAGAGCAGTGTATATTGGCATTTATACCGATATGGAAGCTTGCTCGACAGAATTGTAAAGAAAATAGTTATTGATATATCGATAACAATTGCATATATTGATAAATATAGTTTATCGATAATCATATCGTGTGGTTATATTCATCTGTAGACCCCCGGGGTCTCTCACGATCAAACTGCGGATTTCTGTGGAAAATAGAAATATTCGGCAGCTGGGGAAATAGCGGAATTCTGAAGTTCTTCTAACGTCTCCACAGTTTTGTATTTCGCTGAAAAAGATCGCTCAGTTGGCAAATTAAACAGATTCCTCCGTAATCTTGGGATCCCCGTGTACTCGGTGAACGCGGCAAGCCCTCGCAGGGTGAAGACCCTCAGTTTCCCGATTAAGGGTTCCCAGTGTTTATGAAGACCGAGTCAACAGGAACATTCCCTCGGACCTAATAATTTGAGCGGAGCGTCGGTGCTCAAGAATCTCGGGTTTTTCAACGGGTCCGCTCTCTCTTTCTCTCTCCTCGGCGTCTAAATAAGAGGATAAGACCCGTGACTGTATCTCGAATAGGGTAAAAAGCGCGACTGGTAGCGGCTTAAAGTATCGTCTTCGCCGACGTAGGTGCCAAAAGAAGAAGGGACTTAGGCCTGCGCCGCTTGTTGACCGAATCTCTTGAAGCCGCTGCGCTCCCGCCGCGGCCGAGAGAAGCCCTTTCGTCCCGCAAATACTTCTTCTTCCTTCCACCCTTCTTGTCTCCCTCTCGCCACTCCCCCTTATCGCCTTCTATCCACTTTGATTTCTTACGTCCCGTAAATTCCCGTAACGGTCCCGCAATATTTATCGTTCCTCTTAGTTCTTTCGATTGCCGTGCGTTCCCACCACCGTGATTCTCCCGGACGTCGCACAGAGACCACGACGCGATAATCGGCTCTTTAACCTCTTACCTTTGTTCTGACCACGGCTGATGTTTATTTAGTATTTCGAGGCAGACGTCGGATAACCTCGGACCAATAGCTTAACGATAAACCTACAACCGGTGGTCGCATCATCGATTTTAGACATTTTGTTTCACGATTATTGGAATTAAACTTGTCTCCGTGGGGAATGGCCGAATCCTTTTATCATACTGTCGTCAAAAGCGTTCGAAAATGTAAATTCAATCTTGTTATTATTATGAGACAGGACATGTTGATTTTTAAAAATTAGAAAGGTCCTTTTCAGAGAGTACCTACCCGTAATTTTTTAATTTAAGCAATCAGTTCCATGTCTACTGTTAAGGGTTCGGTGATTTTGGGGAATTTTTTTTTCTCTGGAACTGTAAAATTTTGTTCTATTTTTTAGAGAGTGCTCCATATTCTTTTTATCTGAACGACCTTTTTAAGACCAATAATAAACAATCTTCTTTTCTCGAGTTATTCTTATTTTTTACTGCTACCTGTCTCCTAGATACGTTCTCCCATTTAAACTCTATTTCCTAAATTATTCTTACCTTTTTACAGTTATGTTTTCTCCAAGTACAGTCCTCCCTTTGAACCCTATGTCCCGAATTATTCTTCGTTTTTACTATCACGCTTTCCGTAGGTACAGTCTTCTCTTTAAAACGTTATACCTTGAATTGTTCTTATCTTTTTACTGCTATGTGTTCCCTGGGAATAGTATTCGTTTCAAGCCTTTGTGACATGAGTTACTCTCCCTTCGCTTTTGTTTTTCTTACGTGCAATCTCCTTTTCAATTTTCGTGGGCTGTATCATACTTACTCTTTTTAAAATATGTACTGCCTCCTCTCTGTCTGTTTCCTATCTCTTTGTGCCATGAATTATTCTTATATTATTCTGCCTATTATTCTACCTTTTCTCATAAATACAATTTTATTTCTAGTTTACTTTTATCTTTATATCTTTCAAATTAGTCTTACGTTTCTTTTTTAAATAGTCTTCTTTTCAATGTGTAAAATCCTTCATTCGTTTCAAAATATTTTTATCTTTCGGATGAGGATTAAAATAATAGTTTTACGTTTCTTAGTCTTACGTTTCTTTTTTAAATAGTCTTCTTTTCAATGTGTAAAGTCCTTCATTCGTTTTAAAATATTTTTATCTTTCGGATGAGGATTAAAATAATAGTTTTACGTTTCTTAGTCTTACGTTTCTTTTTTAAATAGTCTTCTTTTCAATGTGTGAAATCCTTCATTCGTTTCAAAATATTTTTATCTTTCGGATGAGGATTAAAATAATAACTAGACTGCGGATCTTTATGCATTTATGGTTTCTAAAAATGTTAAAAAAATGCTGGAGTACCAAATTCGACAGAATTCAGTACAATTTTTATTTATTTTGATTTTATGCATTTATAACAAAAATGAACAAGTGTAATTTAAAACAGTGAAAATATTAAAAGACTTTGAGAGTATTGACATATTATTTTCACCACATTAAAATTACTAATGAACAATATAAATTTCTATTTAGCTCCTGTGTCTTGCAATAGATGCACAAACCTTTTATTTTGCATAAACCCACTTTTTTTTAAACAATTTCTGTAGAAAATTTGAAAATTGCAGGAACATCTGCAGTATAATAATAACGGTCTTTAAAAATGGGTCTATTAAAATGATTTCCTTCGGAAGATCGTAGAGAACAATTCCAGAACCGACCTGAAAATTGCAAGACACCCCGTACAGATCGCTGGGGGATTAAGACTGGAGGAGACAGTTAGAGAAGAATGTATGTATCATTCTGAGTTTTCACGATGTAGGATCGCCGGCGCGCCACGAGAGCTTTCGTTCCCGGTTGACAGTCAGCACTGCGTTTTGGCAATTCGCAACGGCAGGTGAATAACGTTCTTGGCAGTGCAACGCAAAGCCACGTCGGGCCGAGTTGATTGGTCTCTCTCTCCTAAACGTATGTGCGTACATGCACTTCGGTGACCTGCTTCTGACGTCTGTTTCACGTGGTATTGTCGGCGTTTAGGCGAAAATTCGCGAACTCTCGTGTACCTAGCTGGGCGAAGGCGAGACCGATGGAATCCCGTTGCGAACTTCAAAACGTTACTTCGAAATTGTTCGAAAAATACCGTGAATTATTCGACAATATTCGGTATCGTTTTAAAAAACTGCATTTCGATATTGCGCTTGAAGGACCGCGCGATTGGCAATGCGATTCTGTTCAATTGCTTTACAGAGTTTTGCGATATTTTATTGGGGAATTCGATCAGTTGAATAATATTGTAGTACGTTACACATGACTTTCCGAAATTGTAGGGAGATCGAAGATTATTTCCGCAGAATTTTGGAAATTATTTTGTAACGTCGCGAAGATGACGGATTTTAGACATTTATGATAACAATGAGTACGTGTAATTTAATAATAGATAATAAATGCTGTTGTATTATTCTCAATCTATTAAACATATTAAGAAGGAAAATAAATTTCTATTCCGCTCCAGTTTGTTGCACCTCGGGTAGAAAATTTTTATTTTCCATAAGGATCCGCTGTCTGATGAAGAATGATTATTTTTTCACTTTTTAATATGTATGATCAGTAACTAATATCATTTTTATTCATATATTATTAATATTTATTTTCCTGTTATTTTGATCGAAGACAAGAAGGAATATTTCTGTTTCCCTGTACTGTTCAGCTTCATTAATTGCAAGTAGCCGAAGATCAAGATCAAGATCAAGCCGATGAAGCGAAATAAGCTCTCCGAGAGTACCTTAAGATATTCATGCTTGAAATTCTTGCGAGGCATACTTCATGAACGTTAATCTCCTCTTATGGGCAAATTGGAAATTAAGACTAATTGAAGATCGTACCGGGGGAAATTCCGTTATGATTAAAATAATTGCTTATAAATATTTAAAAGTAAATGAGACAAACAGAGATAGGAAGAGAGTTCGTGGTAGAACAGATTTCCGCTGCGGAATAAATCAAGAATAACGAACGCCCGTTCTTTTGAAATAAACACGAATTCGAAGCTGCGAATAATAAATGTCGAATGTAGACTTCCCATGAGCGATGAATAATTCAATAACTAGTGTCTCGAATAACAGATAAACGGAGTCGCTTCTCAAGTGCTTGCACAGCGCCCAAGAACTTTTTCAATACTGTGAATTCATCGAAAAACGCACAATGGGGAGCGACAGCTTCTGTAAAATGATTTCTGCAAGTAGGAGATTACTTAAAAAAGAATATTTTCAATTTTTCCAAGATTACAGTCCTCAATTAACGTTTTTACAAATGGAGAATGTTTCAGACAATATATATATATGGGTGAAATTGATTTGCTCCGAAATTGATTGAACCGCCTCGGTACAAATTGTTCGCCGATTTCGCAGCTATTAAGGAACTGTTTGATTAAGTTCCATTTGAAATGCATCACTGTGTGGATCGCGGTGTATCATCCCCCTGAGCCAGAGGGTGATCAAAATCACTGCAGCAGGGTGAACAAAATCTCCTCGAGCGCGTCACGCCACGTCGAAAATGCTGGAAGGTTATACTGGATCGAAAGCTTTCGCAGAGGCAATTACGTTACGGAGCCATTTAAAGGTACTACGGGCTTTGAAGATCGAAAATCATGATCGAATATTGGCCGTGCGAACTGTCATTAGCCCATCGATATTGATTATTCGAAGAATAAAAAGGGACTTCGAATACGCACGCAATTCACAACTTCTCGGACCTCGACCGACGCACGAAATGAAAATATCGATTAATTGGCAATTAAGTAACGGCAATAAAGAAACGCAATTTCGTTGGTTGGTTCATCTGAAATTTGATAGGGGAATCATTCCTGTGGGGAAGCTTTGTTGGATAACTTTTCTCTTCGCATTGAAAAATTTGTATAATAAAGTATCAGCGAAATATTCGAATGGAACTCTGTAAAGTTATAATTACTGATGAATATTTTCAATTTTAATGAATATTGTTTTACGAACGTTTATAGCGGACGTTTATAGCGTTGTTAAACCGGACGTACATTTTATTGCTGTAGAAAATCCCGTTATCGTTTTTCGATCGGATGGGAAGAACGAAAGTTGGCAGCCGGTTCTAGGTACGCGCGAAAACGAATATCGCCGCGAGACAAAGTTGTTTACGCACCAAGACAAATAACCATCAAATTTCCCCCACGGCCTAAAGAAAATATTTGCTTAATCACGTTTCAAATGAAGGATTTCGAGGATATTACGATACTGAAAACACTGAAACAGTCGCGAACTATCCAAGACAAATATGTGCCGTTAGAGCGTTGCGATATAAGCAAAATATGGAGACACGATTAAGGTATAAACAGCATTTTTTAATTACACTTAATTAACTGTCAATCTTTACAGCGATGCTCAATATTATGAAACACAAAGAAACATACGACAAGCATTAATCCTAATTTGTTCTTCATTTTACAAACATGATTTATCTCTGGATGTCAAATTAATACAATGATAAATAGCATCATACATCTAATTCCTGACGTTGTAAACAACAATTTAATTGTGTTCATGACTCATAGTTATTCAAGACTGTAATACACGATCTAGGTTCCACGAAGAAAATATTTTAAACATCCTCGCCTTGAATTATTTACAAATTTACTTCACAAAGTTCAACGACGAGGTCGACTCTGAAAAGAAGCATGACAAAAGGTACGCAAAGCTGTATGAATGAAAATTTCAAACCGGACTTCGTCCGATGCTTTAAAAATCCTTTCCGCCTATTAAAACCCAATGAAAACAGCGTTAACGACATTTCCACTTAACTTCCGCGATAAAGGTTCGCATAAGCGGTTCATTAACGATTTCATAAAATCGCGAATGCACGGAGTACTCTCAGGTAGCAGTCAGGTAAACGTCGGCAGTGGCGACGACGAGGCAAATACAAGACCAGCCGAGAGCTTAAGTCGAACAATAAAAGCAAAAATAGATGGCAGTTCTCGCGTGTCTGTGTGCTGGTAATACATAAGACGGTCTGCGGGATCGTCGTTCACGGGAATCTGTAAACAGGATCGCGAGTCGGGGTCGAAGTCAATGCTCGGCTGCGGCCGATGTTTCCCTTTTCCGCGATGGGATCGATCCCCGACTTGCCCGATAATCGAAAGTCCCCGATAGACCGTTCCTTTCCAGCATTTACACCAGGTCCGCGGAAGATGAAGTGACTGTACGTGAATCGGCGCCAGCGGTAGGAACGGGAAGTGGAAAAGTGAGGAGGCAAAAACTAGAAAAGCGAGACCGGAAATCTAGGGAGAGAGATGCCAGACAGGGTTGGATAGATGAAGTCAGGGGGGGGGGGGGGGAAAGAGAAAGAGAGATGGAAAGGGAGGAAGAGCAGAAACGGGGGAAAAGCGGGAGGCTGAAGGGAGAGAGATAAACCGGGACGGGGTGGTTGCATAGATGAAGACAGAGGGGGTTGGAAGAGGAAGAGAGATAAAGCAGAAGCGGAAGAGAGACGGCGATGCCCGGATAGATGAGAACAGGGGGGATAAAACGAGATGAAAAGAGTATAAAACGGAGAAAAGTGAGAGCGTAACGCAAAATCTGAAGAGAGGGACGAAGACAGGAATGGTTGGATAGATGAAGACAGAGAGGAAGGAGCGAGATGCTAGGGGTTCCCGGCTGGTCGAGGGGGGTAGAAGGGAGGTATTGCAGGGCCTAGCAGGCACGACGATGCATTTAATAATTAACTCGCTGGATACACGACGATGGATGTCTGACGGGGCTTCGCCGGGGGCTCGGCGCGTGCAGGGGGCAGGGGGTAGTTTGTTGCAGGAGTACCATCAGGGGGGATGCTGAAGGGGGATGGTGAAGTGAAGTAGGAGGAGGTCAGAGGAGAATGGTGGTCTGGAGGAAAGTGGGTGGGGCGGAAGGTTGGTATGAGGGAAAGGGGTAGGTGCTTGGGGTAGGTAGGAAGGTTGGCAGCCGGAATGGCTCTCGTGGATGCTGCGCGACGATCAATACACCACGTGATGCCACGCGTCACGTCTCTCCCTCTCTCCTCCGTCTTTCTCTCTTCCTCTCTGTTTCCCTGCCTCTCTCTCTTCCTCCTCCCCTCCTGTTCTTTTCTTCTTTTCTCTTAAGGGGGTATTCTGGTTTTCGAGGCCGTTTTTCGACTAGTTTTCGGAACTTTTTTCGGAGGAACTATTAAACCTTTTGCATTAGAATTTTGCATGCACATTTGTGGATATTTGTAGTGTACGAGTTATTTTTTAAAAGTGAGATTAATCAAAATTACACGAGTTGTAAATTCTTTTCATTCTTCTTCAGAGGTTTCGACTTATATTTTTTTCCAAATATCGGTTCATTTTGGCTTCCTCGATTCAAATACCTATAAATACGTGTGCAAAATTCTAACAGAAAAAGTGTGTTAGTTCTTCCGAAAAATGTACCGAAAAACTGGTTGAAAAACCGGCCTCGAAAACCGGAATACTACCTTAACATCTCTGTCCCACTCGCTCACTCCCTTTCCCTTTTTCTCTTAAACTGTCTCTGTCCATCCCTCTTCCCCACCATCCAACCATCCCTCTTCTCTTTTTCTCTTGCCCGTTTTTTCTTTTTCAGTCTCTATTATAGTCTGCCCGATGCTACCCTCTCGCTCCCCTCCGTGCTCTCATTTTCACTCGCTGTCTTACTCCATCTCACCCCCGTCGTCATCCTCTCCCCACCCCTTCAGCCAGTCCACTTTCTTTTGCTTCCACTATTCTCTTTGTCGCGTTTCTCTTCCTCTCCTCTATCCCCTCTGTCTAGCTCACTTCACCCCTTTTTTCCGTCTAATTGTACCCGCGGTTTCTTTTTCTTTCGTTACTGTCTTCCCTGTTTCTCCTTTTTGTATCCTATTTAATTTAACTCTCCTCCTTCTCCCCACCCCCGATCCCTCTTCTCCCCCGAATCCCACTGTTTTGTTTTATCGTGCCCCTGTCCTTCAACCCCTTGTTTCGCCGAACGATTTTAGTTCTCTTCTTGCTCGTTTCTTTTTCTCCCGTTTTGTTTGCCACTTTTCCTTATCTTCGGCGCGCGTCTTTCCCTGCTGGTCGCCAGCTTACCTTTTTTTTCTGCCACAGCGATCACCTCTATCTCGCGAAGCGTTTGCTATAGTTTCAGCCCCCTCGTTTTCCGTGATTTTCTTCCCAACCCTTTCATTTCTCTTTCTCCTTCTCTTTCGACCCCGATGCATTCTCTTGCAATTCTTGTAATTTATCGGGCTCTTTCGCCGCGCATTCGAAGATGAAGGGTATCGATTTTTTATCTGGCACGCGGCGACCCTTTTATTTCACTTGCGATCCCAAAAATAATTTCTACTGCTCTCAGCTGCCTCTTGGAATCTTGAACCGGATGCTTAACCCCTTGCCCTCGAATGGTGACTCCGAGGCGCGAGTAAAAATGGCCATAGCATTATTCAAAACAGTTTTCATATTATATTAAATTCATCTGTATTCTATAAATTGTAGAAAGCTCAAGTACGAGAAAACAGGTTCAATTTTATGCGCACGATGTAAAAAAGATTAAAAATGAGACAAAGAATGAAAATGATCAGGGCTGAAAGAAATGTCTTGATTTTCGAATATAAAATGCTGTCTTGTTCTCACCCCGTTATAATTCCATTTATTTCGCCGTGTTTTCCACTTTCGCGTACAGCACGCGAAAAATCGGTCGCCAATGCTCGGCAGCCAGATTTTTCGGTTTTCTTTTCGCGTGGTCCGCTAGACAGAACAAAAAATCATCGTCCTGTGGAATTATCGAAATTCGACGGTTTGACCGGACTCGTCGCCCGTTCGTTTATCGGACAAGCCGCGCCGATATTGTTTTTTATTATTGTTCTTCCTCTTTTCCGATGGCAGTTATCGATCGATGCGTTCAACGCCGTCCGCGTCTTTGATGAGAGCGCGTTTTTACGCGTCGGAGCACGTCGCGATTTGTATCTCGCGCGAGATAAACAACGTCCATCGCGCCTCACTGCGATTCCTGTATGGTCGATGCCAAATTGTCGCGAGATCGATCGCTACGGGCCGACATTTTCTATTATTAGCCCCCCACGACGTATGAAATACATTATAATGTTTGGAGGCGTCTACGTTTCCGATTAAAACTGACCTTTCGAGTTTCCGAAGCCGTACGGGCCAGCCGAAGCTCGTAGCATCATTTATTTGCACATCCTTCCACACTCTTCCAATACACATCACTAAACTGCGGATTTTATGCGTTTGCGATAAAAATGGCTACGCACAATTTAAAGCAGTGGTCATATTAAAAAGATTTAAGGACATCGGTGCATTAGTTTCAGCTTAATAAGTTAATTAAAAGATGAACAAATTTTTTATTCGACACCTTGCAAACAATTTGTATCTTGCAAACAACGCAAAAACTTTTCATTTTGCATAAAGATGCGCTCATCACATTACTGCAGACTTTCATGCAAAATAAATCATGTATTTCTTGGCTGAATAATTTAAACGAATTAGGAAAACTCGTTGAAAAGTAAATTGATAGAAATTCATTTTTACACAGTTTTTTGCGGAACTTATTAATAGAGCTCTGGTTATATAATTTTATATACTTTTATAAAAAGTATATAATTTTCAGTCCAGCAACATGGAACGTCTACTTTAACCAACATGTAACAGGAGACACGTTGTTCCGACAATAAACCAGTGTATCATCGTGTTTGGATAATGAATGTTCTAATACTGATGGCTCTATTGTATTCACTCGCCACTCCTTACATGCCTAATCCTGTAAGATCAATATGCCGGACTTAAACACGCGGGTGCTATGGTACAGAAAGCGCGCGATACATATGCTGCGAGTATTAAATTCCAATTCACTATAGAAGAAAAATAACAAATTTAATTCCTACGTACATGATTGTGGGGATAGATTGTTCACAAGTATCGTGCACATCTCTCTCTCTCTCTCTCTCTCTCTCTCTCGCATGTATCGAGGCATTACTATACATGTTAACGGGAGATACTATCTTACGTGTCTCGCGTTATGAAGGGCCTTTGTGCCCGCCGGGAACTTAAGGCAGACAATCTTCAGGAAGACGAAGAGGATATCATTAGTCGTCCCGAAGACCCGCGCGACTTTAATTATGATGTAACCGGATCCTCCCTGTCGTCCGTCCGGAAAAGTAGAACGAGCAATAAAGGAATCCAAAGGTTGGAAGTTATATCGGGATACGCGGCCGTTTACTGGATTTCTGTTGCCGGAATGAATATTAATGAAAACAACGTTTAGCAGAAGTACGTATCCTCTTTGCGGGAAGCGGGACGAGGACAAAAGCACGAAAGAGAGAAGGTTGCATAGTGATTGCATAGTGGCCGGAGTCGGGAAAACGATCGCGACGATCAAAGCGACTCGTCTTTTGCCCGGGACACTGGCCCGATGAAGGTTTTCCATAAATTTGAATCTTGATGGAAAATATGAATCGCTTTGTATTGTTATGATAATTAGCGCCGACGATTCCTCGAAATATCGCCCCGGCTCGCTGAACGGTATAATTAGAAAAGAAGAATATATTTTAATATCATCCTCGATGGAACAGCGGACCATCCTTACAAGCCAATCAGTTTTCATTAGAGAGCTCCTCTCTTAGGTGCGATCCTTATATCTCGACGATAAAAATTTATTTTGTGTTCCAGATCATTTTTCAGATTAATTTCAATTTCCCAGAGGAGAATACTTTTTACGCATATTCCCGGGATTACAATTCTCGTTCGCAATTTATTCGAAAAATGTTCTGTATGTACTTCACTGCGAAATCGGACGTTTATTGAAAAATGTGTTCCAGTCACGAACAAAATGAATCGCATGGGAAATAGTAGAAAAATTTGCGAATTCTAATTTAGCCTGAAACTGATGTTTTCGAGATTGTTTAATTATTGGCCGGGAAAAGATCGATCTTTTCATTTCAATAGCAGTGCGCCTGTACCTGCAGATTCCTCGAAAAATTCGAAACAGTTGCATAGATACAGACCTGATCGGGGGAATTGAGGGGAAAGAGTTACCCTCTCTCTGCCAGCGCCGAATTAGTCACGTGACGTTGTGACACACGTGGTGAACAGCGTGATAGAAGGGGAAGGTGGAGCGGGGAGACGCCGGCTATAAAATGTGTCGGATGTACATTGTTTTATAAGAAGTACAAGACTGAATTTATTTCTTTCTTTTCACAATTTTTATAATAATACCTGATTAAATAAAGAAATTTATTGAATAATTTCTGATGGAAGCATCTTCGTAATTTCAATAATTCAAAAATAAAAAATGTGAAACCGGTTAGTGTTAAAATGTTTACATCTATTTATTATTGAACGTTTACACGTGTACGTTTCCGCTGGATACATATATTTTTCTTCGACGAAAGTGTCGGAGACAACACGCGTTCATATTTCAGCTGGTCGTCGGCTCGCAGCTGTTCTTGCTGGTCGGTTTGAAAAATGTTTAACCTGTTTATTCGGTGTAATTCCTGGCCGCGATCTTCCTGCCGCCGTTCCCCGTGCCGCAACTTGCCCGACAAAATTTAATTTGCGCGAAGTATCGTGGCTCGCAGGCGTTCACCGACATGTGTACGATATTCCCCGGGCCAAAGAGAGGAAATTAAACGCAGCCCGGGGAGCTGGCTCCACGCGGCATGAAACGCACCAAGACCGTGGAATTTTGCGTCGCTCGTTAGAACGTTGTTTGATCGAGCACTTACGCGCCGATAGTTATCGGCACCGATCCTCATTGGTTTAAATTCATCTCCCATCGTCCGCGCGCCTTCTCCGAAATGAACGGTTCCGCAGTGGGTTCATTCCTTGCTGTACTTTGACGAGCCAGACCCGTGATGAAGGTTTTTAACAAAGTCTAACAAATATGAATGTCACGCGTTCCATTTTAGATGAGATAATATTTGATTCGTTTATAATCAATATTTAAGCATTGAAATAAATGTGGCCATACAAAAAATATACATTTTCTTTTCCCTTCTACGACATTCTTGTGCATAAAGACGTTCTAATCACTGTAACTGTAAAAGAAGAGGTACAACAATGGGTTAATGTGTTCACGTAAATAACAGAGGGGGAAATCGACTTTTCACCAGCTTCGAACTAGAAGAACTGCCCGAGAAGCAATCGGGTTTATTAAAATAGATGGCAGCGCATGAAATTCCATATTCCGGTACACAGTATAACAAGTGATTGCTCCGAATCTGTAATACCGGGTGAACAAGGCTCCCTTTACTACAACATTAGGGTTTACAAGCGTTCAAACACTGCATCGTCTGGCCGCGGTTCCTCCAGGCAAAGTTGCACGTGTAATCCGTTCTCGGAAATTTAGCGAATTGCAAGGCAGTATTATTTCCATGAATGCATCCGGCGAGTCACGTCGCTGTAAAATTATGCGAGTGTGCTGGCTTCAATCTGGAACTTAATTGAAACCTGTCGAACCGTGGCGAGGAAACGATATACCGAATTATTATACTTATTCGGAGCCATCGGTATACCCCGACGAAATGAAGAAATCCTTAGAAGTGGATGAGCAGGGTAATCCTGGTTTTACTGTTCTGATATTTGACTCGGAATCACCGGCGGCGGTCGGTGTTTCTTTTTTATTGTGATCATTACCATAAAGTTGGCGCAGCGTAACGGAAGTGGATCGTAAAATTTGTAGGATATAATTAAGGGCCGCGGCATAAAATGTCGAACAAGCTTCCCTTCCTTCAAAATACATAACATATATAAAGCCTCGACGCCCCACGCGATACCGGACGAGACGGGGTGACGAACGAACGAAAAATAAAACAAGAAAAAAGAAATGAATAGCGCGAGAGGGTTGACTCGCGCGAGTAGCTGGCGGCTTAAATATTCATCCGAGATCAATCGGCCGGATTTGCAATTTCGGGGGCGTTTGTACTGCACGAACGAGCCGGAATAAACTGTCCTGGCTACTTCATTTTACATAAAAGTTCCTTTCTCTGCTTTCGTTTTTTTTTTTTATTTTTTTCCTCTCTATTCGTTCGTATAGGGAGCCAGGCTCTCGTTCCGGACCGAAATTAAGATGCAAATAGAATTTTCGGATAGTTAGAACACCGTTCGACTACACGCGACCCTTTATTGGGGAAATAGTTTTCTAGATCCAGCCCGGGGTTAACAGGATCGTGGGAAGGTATCTCCTCGATCTTCCGGAGTGGCCGAGCGAAAATTAGTGTAGTCAAAATTAAACAGCTTGCGAACCTGTTGATGAAGGAACTTCGTAATAGCACATTTCGTAAAATTAAAAATCGGAAATTCGTCGTTTTCGATTCGTCTTCACCCTGAGGAGTTAAAAAGGAGGAGGCTGAAAAAATTGCTACGCGTTCCATGGAGGTCGGTGAATCCGACGGGTTCTGAAAAAAAATTGGGGAAGGTTTAGGGGAGTGTGTTCTCTCGTCGGTCTTGAATGGAGGTGAAGACGCGACGTCGGACTGGCTTGGAGCGGCGCGGCGCGTGCATATGCGAACGCAACGCGGTGAATGCGGCAACGGTGCAGTTGCAATCTGTGCGTGGAGGTCTGGTCTTCGGTGTAATTGAATAGAGTACCGCGGTGCTAGAGTCTCGCTGGGTTGAACGGTGACAAGAACAGACGGGAAAGGAGGGTGAAAAATGAGAGAGACAACTTCTGACAGTGTAGAACCGGTGGAGAGTTGCGCGCGACACCCGCCTCATTGTTTGCGGATAAACCGACGCTGCTCTGTTTCATTCCCATGAATGCGTTTATTCCCTTCAGACTCGGTTCCCCGCAGTATTGGTGCCCGTTGCGTTCTTCTTTCACCGGGACACTGTTTTGCAGAACCGCTCTCTCTCTCTTTCACTCTTTCCCTCTGTCTCTAGCCATCGCCACTCGTCTGCGGCCGTTCCACGGAAAAATCGAACGATCCTGCTGGTCAGGATTCTAGATCGTTTATAAGTAGACAGCGGATTTCATGAGGAAAATGAATAGGTGCGATTTGAAACAGTAAGAGCATTAGAGGAATTTAAAAATACTGTTGCATTAGTTTCAGCAAATTAAACATGTTAACATAATCAAATTGAACTGTAGTTTTCATCGAGACAGACTTTTACGGACAAGCTTGGACATTTATTTCTCATTGAGGTGTCCGCGGTCTTTGAGCGACAGCGCGCGCGAACGCTTTAAAATTCGCAATGAAACGTGGGTCGCGCGCGAACAAGCGTCACCCATCATCGACTCCGCACGATCTGTCGATTAAAACGTCGATTAAAAGAAATCTCTCCGGCGATAGTTGTGGATGGAAAAGCGGGCAAGTATGTCGAGCAGAGCACGTCAAAGGATCTCCTGTAACGTTCCCATCGGTGTTTGCACGTGCACGCGTCTCGTCGCTGTCACGCGACAGAGTTGACTGTGCCGGTTGCCAAAGACAGGGTGTCTCGTACTTCCAAAGGCATTCTGAAAAGGCGGCTGTAGCGTAACTCGCGCAATATACCCGACACTTGCTTTGTACCTCGGCTGAATTCGACTCCGGTTCGAAGCTAGACTTCAATTTTGTTCCTTGGCTGGGCTGTTGCAACCGACGCTCTCCGTTCGAGCCAATTTCTTCCGACATTCTTGATAAAAACAATCGCGTTCACGCGGAAATGGAACCCGCGAATCGATTGCTTCCTCTCCGATACGTCCTTCCGAGTCCTCTGTCTGGCCCAGAAAATATGAATCTCGAACCTGATGCGGCTTTTACTGACTCGTATCCTTAAAGAAATGGCCCCAGCCCGATCATTGTCCTCGGCAGGGGTCCCTTAATCAATCCCTTAATAATCGGAATCGTTTTTCCACTGATCTGTAAGAACTTTTTCACTGTCGGACCTTCTGCATTGGGATTTTTCACACGTGTCTTTATCGATATTCGAAGTAAAATTGTAATTTTTTCAAAGTAAAAATCATCAGAATTACACGAGTTATACATTTGTTTTCCGTCTGGAAAAACGCGACGGAACTGCGTTAGATCTCGCGCAGCGAAAATCGCAGCCGTCGTATACGATAAAACGTGCAGCAAATAAGCGACGATTATATCTCACTGTATGCATTAAATCTGAAATGTTCTCTGTTGGAACAGCCCCCGAACAAATAAACGCAATGTTGCGAAATGAAAAACCTACTACGGTAAATATTCATAATTGCGATTACAATGGCGCCGGGAATTTTATAAATAAAGACGGAAGATCGGCGGCTGTCATTCGAAATAGAATCAGATGAAATCCATATGGTTTAATCGAAATTTCGAGCACACACGGAATATTGTTTCTAGTGTCGGCAAACATTCGGACAAATGAAAAACAATTGGAATAATTTGCTGGTAAATGGGGGGAGGGGGATGAAAGAGAATTTAATTAAAATTTCAATAAAAACGTCGGTAACGGTTTCAATGCTCTAAACATCATTCTCTTTTTTATTTGCGTTGACGTTTCAGTGTGCAGACGATGGTATTTATCAACCCCTCCACCTTTGTGCATTTTGTTCCAGTCGACTGGCACTGGCTGCATGCGCGGAAGAAACAATTATACTTTTTCTTCATAATAATCGTTATGCTCCGAATAGAAGCAGTGCGACAGAAATTCAATAAATGCGTGGAGGATTACATATGAAACGACACTTTAACTCGGCTATGAATAATTCCGTTTAACGAAAAAAGTTTCGGATATCGAAGCTTCGAAACTTCGATCACTAGACTGCGGATGTTCATGCAATTTTCAATTTTTGTAGACGAATTTTAAGAAAGTGGAATAAAATAGAATCTTATTTTCCGCGGTAGTAACCTGTTTAGATCTGAAATAAAATTGAAATCGTACGAAATTCTGTCGTATTTTATATCCTAGCATTTATTGAAAAGTTTCAAAAGCCATAATTGCATAAAGATCCGCAGTCTGCTCATCACCTTCGAAGTTTCTGAAATCGCAGCTTAAAAATCTTCGACCTTCGAAGGAAAGTAACAGCCCTAGTCTGGATTCGCGCTGACGCGGGCAGGGACACGCACGCGCGTGTGCGTACATGGGGTGTGCGAAACTACGGCCTCATGAAACATTCATGCGGACACTGCCACCGCGACACCGCTTAAAACTGCGTGCAAAAAATGCACAAACTCGCACGAGGGTGATATAGGCACGTTCAAACGATTTCGCGGTTACGTGGTTTTCCGCCTTGATTTCTCGTGAGCGTCTCTCGAAACGCCCCTCCGTTGTTGCCTTGTATATTTCGTTACGCTGCCCGACGAACAAGCTAAATTTCCTTTTCTTTTCAATACACACGCACGACCCTCTTCCCACGGTTATTTTCAACAGCCCGTCAAATTTTGTCTGATCCCTCGAAATCTTCCATCGTTCTGCTAACGACTAGATTATTAATAAATCTTACTCGTTCACGCAATTTTCTGCTTGGTCCAGGGAGCAAGAATACTTGAGAGTTTTTCCGATCGATTCCCAGAAAGCGAACGGATAAAAATTCATTGGGGAAGTTTGCGTATTCAATGACCCAGAAAGAAAGTTGGCAAATTCTGCAACACGATATACTAACAAGCTTTTATTGTGTTTCTGTTTCGGGATGTTGCCCAACGAGAAGACATTAAGCTTACCAGCCAGCAAACAGCAAATGTTTCTGCAGGAAAATTTTTATTCTAACAACTTCATCCGTCTTTGAAAGTTTTCCGATCTCCATACGTCGAAAAAATTCTTTCGATATTCAGAACGCACAATGAGATCGATAAAATGTAGCCAAATAGAAGAATAAAGTAGAAAGTTTTTCAATAATAATTCGCCAGAAGCTGTTAAGAGCATCTGTTCTCCGAGAGGAATTTCGCGGTATCGCTGCCTGAGAGGATACGGGAAAAGGAGGAAGTTGAAAAAAGATGGTGATCTATCCTAGTAAACCGTAAATTTCGGTCGATTAATCTTCTTTAAAGCAATGTGAAAGTTTTCCCGGCGGTAAATGAAAGATCCACCCGTGTGCCCATTCAAGGTTCGTTCTAATAAGTTGGTCGGAGAGGTGTTCGTGTGTCGTGTTCCCATTTTTTCCGTGGTCGGTCCCATTAGATTCTATTTTCGAGGATTTTGCGTGTTCCGGTTAGCCAGGACGAAACGGGCCGCCTTATTACCGGCCTACTTAACGTGCCAACTGCGTACTTACGTGAAAATTCATTTAAATTAATTGCTGTGCCGCGAACGCGGCCACGCGCTTTTCATTTTTCCCGGCAGGTGGCTTGCCGTTTCTTGTGTTAACTCATAGACCTTTATCCACAACAATTTTAATAGAATTCCTGAGATTTTCGTCGTGGTGCGATACATTTCATTGAAACGGCAGATTATCGACGGCGGCGCCAAAATATTTTGCGAACGGTAGGAAATTTATTCCTTATGACTGTCAATGAGACATTTAAAGGACATGCTAGAAAATTATTTGGCTTTGGAAATAACTCTACTAAATCGCTCTACTATTGCAATCTTTCACTGCACAGTAATCAAAAGTTTGTTTCCTACGCGGTGGAAAAATTGCAGCATCCATAATCTTATTTTTAATTAACACTGTAAGTTTATACTATAAGCTTTAGAGTATTTCTACTTCCCGGCATTCGACGGCACTACTCAAAATGTTAGCTCCCTTAACAATTCATAATGTTTAAGTGTCAGATGTTTAGCAAATTATAATGAAAAACATTGCCTCTGTAATTAAAAGAGGCCTCTGTAATGGCCTCTTTCTGTAAATACTCAAAACTGGAGCATAAAACGACTCTGTATAAATTTCGCCGAACAATGACGCAGATGAAACGATCACTGCACAAATTACTGATCTTAAACCACCGATTGCGAGCGACATTATAATTGTTCCATCGACAACGACACGCAATATCGGTTTCAATGATTAAATCCGAGGCAACAGACGCGAATTAATTATCATTCCGATAAATGAAGTAATCAAAGGTCCGGACTCCGTTACTTATTATTATATTCCGGGACGATGTTAATTAATTTTCCTTGACATTCTCCGAATTCATATACGTACACATGTATACCGAATACTATATTTCCGAGTACTTAATATTCGTAATTAATATGCATATTCTAGGACGATGGACGTACGTTGGTCGTGGAAATTCCGTGTTCGTAACGCTCGATGAAACGGTCATGTACACATCGTTATTTAATTGATTATTAAATTGAAGTCGTCTCTCGTTAATTACCTACGAAAACTTGGTACGCAAAGAGGGTCCAATGTGAACGAATCGTTGGTTGAATTAATATAAGATCGGCCTCCTTATTTTTGTCGTAACAAGGTACGCTTTTCAAACCACGAGCCTCTTCACGGTTATCGTTGAAAGAGGAGCGCGTTATACATAGTGTTCCTAATTGGATTAATCAATGCAACCATGGCGCGCTCGCCATTATGCCGTTTTCAAAATTAATTTACCTCTATTCGAACTGTCGTGGACACGAAAAGAATCAATTCTGGAGCAATTTTTATAAACACATTCATGAAATATTTTATCGTGGCTTCGTAAAATCAGTTAAGAAGATTTCTCTTACGAACAATAAATTGAGCTATTACTATATCAATTTTATATTCCTACAAAGAAAATAAATTAATATAGAATGGCATTACTCTAGTTAGGAAGAAATGTTCCATTTTCGAGTTAATATATTTTATCAACCATCCGAAGAATGTTCCCGCAAAAAAATTGCTAACAATACCTTGTGGCATTTAAAAAAGCAGAAACGAATTTTGACGAACGCACGTTTCTCTGAAACGGATCCATCAAAAGTGCCTGGTCGATTTCCCATATCGAGGCTGCACTCGAAAAGTTCAGTTTCGCGCGATCCGCGTCGAAATATTCGAAACAGATTTCTGTAAAAATCTGACACCGCCGCGCGCCGGCGAGGAAAACATGCGGGAGTGGATTCGCGAGAACGAAATAGTCGAGTAACGATTGCTTTGGACCACGATAGAAACGTTTTCATTCCGGCTAATACAATCCAGAAGCAACAAATGCCGGAATTCAATGTCGAGACGGAAGTTTCGACGGAGGGCTTGAAATTGTAACGCATAGCGAGCGGCCCATGTGTGTATTGCCTTTGTGTTATGGTTAGAAAGTTTCTAAACGGGAAGTTAAACAGTGGGCTAACAGGCGAAACGAACCCTCTCCCCTCCAGAGTACACTTTGCTTTCTGTTAGTGCAATTATTGCGCGGGCGTGCATCAAACGCCGGATTAATCTATTTTTCGAAACATTTGCCGGTCTCGCCGACCCGAACTGGCGAAAGTAATTGAAACGCGTTCGCGAAACGCCTCTCACACTCGGTTGGCTGCCAAGAATAATTAGAGTGTAATGGAATTTCGCGGGGAAGTTCATCAAATCGCAAAGAGCGTCGTTGGTGAGTTAATAACACAGAATCTGACTTGGATCTCGAGAAAATCAAACCTTGCTGCATCCTCAAAATGATAATGCAGTATTATATTATAGAATATTAACCCCTTGCCGTATTTTAACGAGTCAGACTCGTCATGAAGATTTACGACATCATTGCGGATTATTCGGGATAAATACGTTTTAATCACTGTAACCGTAAAGAAAATTACACGGCAAGGGATTAAATGTACAGAGTGTGCGGACGAGGGTTAAATTTTAAAATAATATTTAAACAATGAATTAAAGAATCGTTACAGAAATATTAGTGCAAATAGTGCAAATTTCATTCCGATATCTCCTACGGTTCAAGAGTTTCAGCAGTTTCCACTGAGCGTAGCGTTGGTGTCGCGCCGCGGTGAAGCGATGAGTAAGAGGGATTGAACACCAGAAATTGATTGAATTAAAACTCGCTTATTCCGGAGGTTAATTTTACTCGAATTCACAAAACAAAGGAGACAAAGGAGAAAATTTCTTTTTAGAAAAAGAAAATAGATCAGAGTGAATGATGACTCGGTAATTTCCAGAAGAGTGTAACTGTGCAAGGGGCGGGACGAAAAACGCGATCGTTAATGGGTTGATTTAATTCGATCAGGGCTTAATTATTCAATCACGGGCGACGTCCCGAGGCGGGAAACGCGGCGAGGATCGTCGTACAAGCTATCGGCGGTCGTCTCGCTCCTCGAAATGAGAAGACATCATAAATATGATAATCGGCGGGTTAGACGGGCCGTGTTCGGCATGCCGATCAGTTTCTCATCGACCCGGGTTCTCTCGCTCGTCGTCTATCGTCCGGCTTGCTTTCAGAGAAGCTGCGAACGAAATTCGGCGGCCAAACCGTTCGGTTGGTTCGTGATGCACATTTAATGCTCGGTATACCTGCGCCAAGGGCTGCGTTCGAGTAAGTCGTTTTCGTCGAGGGGCTTGAAATCTATCCCACTTTCGCGTCTGCTCTCCAACGTTCGCGTAATGGAATGTAAGTGGGCTTGTTTTGGTTCTAGTTCCGGCGCGGCGTCGAATTCCTTTTTATTTGCTTAACGAGTCCCGAAACGCTCCGATCGTTGCACCATTTTCCTTGCAACACCTAGGTGCATTCATTCGAAAAATATGCTAATATTTCTAGAAAATTCTGTGTATTCTTAGATAACTGTGTAAGTTGATATTTCAACGATCTTTCAGTTAGCTGTTGATGGAATCGAACGGACGTATGTCAAATTTTATTTGTTGATGGATTTTCTCCAATTAGGTCGACATTAAGAGTGAGAAGTATTGAAGGTGATTGACGAGAGTGTGCGACCGGCTCAAGTATGGTCGTGCATCCTGTGTGAAGCATTACCTGTCTCGCTCAGACTTTCGTCTGTGTATTTGTCTGTGCTAATCTGTGTGTCGGTTCGCGAAGAAGAAGTAGTCCTTGGCACGAGGATCAGATGCTGACTGTCATTTCATTCGTAAATGAAATGATCGTAATGTTGTTATTTGTTATATTGCATTGTTTATGCATTTATAGTAAAATTTTCAAAATTGAACATGTCAATCTAGCATAAATTCTCCTCTATCGAAATCATTACGGGAAGAAAAAACATTCAATTTAGTTTCTATTGCAATCGATGCAGAGAATTTTTGTTTTCCACGAAGAACCGCAGTCTAGTTATACATATATTTCATACAAAATAAGTTTCGTCCCTCGATCTCGATTCTATCGAAAGCTCCGCGATTTCCTCGTAAAAGTGGTCGAACGTACAGTCTGCTGTTTTATTTTGCGGAGATCGCAGGGAATTCCCGTAATTTCGCGTCGACGTAAACAACGCGATTACATTCGTCACACGTAACCACACACGTTTCCTTGGACTTCAATCCGCGTCTGGCTTCCTCTCCACCCTTCCCCACCCCTCTCCGTCCTCCGGAACCGTTTCGCGTTCCTCGTCCCTCGTTCTCGCCGGTGAGAATTAAAAATATTTAATTAAAATTAATGAAACACCTACGTCACACGCACGGGAGAGGGATAGGTGGCAAGTCCGATAATTGGAGAGGTTTGAAACGCGGTGCTCCGCGCCCCTTTGTCCACGGGGTACCAAGCATCCTCTTCCGCCACCGTAGGGAGCCACCAGCCCCCCCTTTTACCCCTCACCCTTTTTACCCCTTTTCCGTTCAGCCCGACGTCGCGCGACTGTTTCGCTCGAGCTCTTTTCTTCGTTATTTCCACGAAAACGGTGGATCCATGGGAACCCGGTGCGTTTCCGTTGTTTAACGCTCGCTCTTGTTTAATCCGCATTGAATCAGAGCCGCTCGTATCCCGTCAATCTTTTCTTTCAAACGCTTTGTCCACGGCAGAATGAGGGAAAATGTCGGCCGATTGTTGATTCTTTGTGCGCGAACGTCGCTGCAGGACTGCGGACGTTTTGGGCGGATTCTGTGTGAGTTGACACGGTCCCAGACAGGCCTGAATCACACGCTTCGGATTTGACAGTTTGCAGAATTGTTGAATTATCATCTAAATTGTTGAAAACATCTAAATAACATAGTTTATTTATCCACGCGATAAACTGTTCTGTTGGGAGGCGGGATATTCTCCAAGCGTATCGCAGCGAACGATCGATAACAATACATAGAATCAGACTCGGCTCATTTTATTATCGGTCGTATGTAACGGCGGACACGCGAGGTATCGATAATTCGGCAGCCGAGTTTTCGCGCGAAAATTACGTTTTAATTGTATCAATCCGACGACGCGTGCTTAATTGGCTATTCAGTTTCCGGTGTTCGCCGACCCCCCGTCGAACCAGAAATGCAATTATTATTTCTCACAATCGGAAGTAAACCGGTTAGTTAGCGCGACGCGGTGGGGCGCGATGGGGGACGGCACGCGAGGAAAACTGCCGGAAAATTGAATTTTTCTAGCCGGGACACGCGACGAGCGACCGGGTCCTCAAGGAAATAAAGTTCTTGCGATAAGTTGGTCGTCGTCGTCGATAACGGAAGATATGCGAGTGGCGCGATTAAAATTTCACTCATACTACCATCGGACCCCTCGTTTTGTGCGAGACGCATTTGTGTAGACGCACTGTTTGAAGTTTAATTACAAGACTCTGCGACCCTTTGTTCAAAGCGACGGGAAAAACGGGAACGCCGTGACAATTACATCTTATCCTACAAATGTACCTGTGTACAACTAGGTTTACGGAACACTAAAGCTATTTATATTACTTCGTGAAAATAACGTATCTATCCAAGTTTATAGACATATTTTCGCATAATTTCTCATGGATGCATCTTTGCAATATCCAATAATCGCAAATAGACCGCGTAAAATGTAGAATTCGACAGAATTTAGCACATTTCTCATTTATTTCAGATCTGCTCTTTCTTAAGATTCGTCTAGAAATATTGAAAATTGGTTCATGTGACAGAGGAAAGTCTGATGAAGATAATCTAACTTCATTATCTCTATGCATATTGTAATAAAGTATTCTGTGAACGGGTTCCCGAAGACACTTTAAAAACTGCAATAAAAATATCGACTTCTCGAAAATGCTAGACCGGCATTTTCCGTGAGCGCTTTCAAATGATGTCACGCGAATGACTGACTTCGCACTGCCATTCGAGCAAACTTCGTGGATTTCTGTCGATGATTGAGCGTACACGCGCGAGATGTGTTTACTGTGTCGCGCGAAGGCGTGTTTTTACTTTCGGAAGAACGGATTTGATCAATTCGTTTATTATCCGTTTTCAATTATGACTTTTTTTGACTTTTGCGAGCCTGGCGATCGCGCGACGCTGAAATAAACCGGTTGGAAATTGAATTCTTGATTGACTTCGGTTTTGGAAAGTGGGGAAAAGCGAGTCGAATTCAAATGCAATTTCCCACTGCAAGTTCGATCGAACACGAATTCTATAGTTTGTGTATAAAATATTTCCGAATCGATGGACGACTGCTAGTTACTTTTATACATAGGGACTAGTGGCCCTGGTTCTCCTTTAAATTCAAGAAGTAAGCGTTATCAACAAAATTAACCCTTTGCACTCGGAGCTATTTTAACTGGAATATTAAACATTTCTTCCGATCTGGAATATTTCCATTCCCTATGATTTTTGAAATTTTATGGATATGAAATTGGTATAAGACCTCATACAATACCTAAATGTTTAGTAATTGATTAGATACCGATATATTTAATAATGTAAACAATATTTTGAATAATGGTATAGCAATTTTTAGTGGTGCCTCAGAGGGGACAACCGAGTGCAAAGGATTAAGAAATAATTCAGCACTGTCGGCTGTGCAGTTGTCAAGAGAGTTCAATATTTCCGTAATTAGATTTTACAAATATACGAATACACCAGTTCGATCAGAAAAATCTATCGAAATTTCTCTCGCGATCCGAGATTCGAATCTGGTGGACAGCGCATGTACACTGCTATTGGAAACAATTACGTTGGAGGGGTGGCCACTGAATAACAATTAGCAGGATCAGGGGACATGGGTGACGGTCCCTCAGCGTCTCCTCGAAATCAGGGGCCAGGTATTAATCAGGAAGGTATTTACTTCCGATGCGTGTTCCGGTTCCCTTCTGGTTCATCGTCGATACGACGATATGCCGTTGCGCGTCGTGAACTCGTCCGAGGTCTGACCCTTTAAGCCAGACAGGCTTTTCTATGGCCTCCACCTGCAAAGCTGTATTGTAGTGGCCCCTTCTCCCTACTTCTCTCTTTCTCTCCTCGTCTCTCCCTCTTTCTCTTTATCTCCTTCTCTCTCTCGCATTTTTCCCCAGCCTAGTCTGTCTCCCTTTTCCTCTCTGGCTCGCCTCTTGCAAAAGAGTTTTTTGCCTGGTAGTGCTGGCACCCACACGGTCGCGCGATTACCCGTCTGAATACGCGCGCGTGCAGACGCACGCGAGACGCGCAGACACGCGTGTTCTGCACACGTGTCCCGCGGCGTATACGTGTATCCCATATCGTTCCGCTCGGGCACAGAACACTCCCCCACAGAGGAGAGCTTTCGAAGCTCGCACCTCTCAGGCCAGACTGTCATTTCGATCCCGAAAGAGGCTCAGCGGTTCTCAGCTAGGCCGCGCTCTCACGGCCGCGCCGGAAAAAAATATGCGAGCCCCGACGCCATGCGTCGCGCCGCCGGCCTAGATTTCACCGAAAAAAATCTCCGCGAACACTCGCTCCTTTGCTGAGTCTGCTTCGTACGTGTTTCGAACGGATCAGTCTTATTTATTTGCAATTTATTTGAACGTGGTCGCATTAACCATTTGCAATCGGAGCTATTTTAACTCGGAAATGAAACATTTCTTCCTAGGATTGCTCCATTCTATATCATTTTTTCCATTTTATGGATATGAAACCTCATGCAATACTTAAATGTTTAGAAATTGATTAGATACCAACATATTGAAGAGGAGAACGTTCCTGATGTTGTCTTCATTTGGATTCGACTCGAGGTCATTTCCAATAGAGAATCTGAATCGTTCAAAGAAAATCTGGGACATTCGAGCAGTGTATGATGGATACTGATGGTCATGCCACATGTGGTACACTCCGGGGGGCTATGCTTGGCTATAAGGAAGTCATGGGTATATATCATGAGTGTCCTGTTCGAATACGAGTAATTGTGTGCGAAATTTCGGAATCTTTTAGGGTTTCATAAACATTGGCTTTTATATTGTGAAGTTTGATTTGGGACCCGTTAATCCAATTGGTATTCCAAAAGTCTAGTGCTGGCTTCCTTAACAGAGGATTTTGCGTCCAGAACACTGATTTCACAGTTGTCGTCCGAGGAATGGTAGATTTCAAGCTTCTTTTGAACTTTGTCTGCTAAAGAATTCATGTAACGTTAATATATTTATTTTCGTTTTGAATGTCTGTTATGATTTTTTCGATACATTGGATGGTAGTACTAGATAGCAGTATTTGGAAAAATACTCGTACTAAAGTTTCCTAAACGTTGATTACAGACGTTTAATTATGGTCCTGATCGCATTCGTACAATCCGGAACCGCATCACGCTCTGCGTCTGACACATAAAGCGATTCGACGATATCGATTATTACGCTAACTACCGTTCCATAATCTTTTCCACGTTCCCCGGCGCGGCGTCGTATAATTTACGGGGGTTGACCGGCACCGATAAATTTTTACTCCCGTATCCCGTCGTTTAATAAATCCTGCCTCGCGGAAGTCCCCTATCTTCGTTTCGAAATTAGTTTGAAAACAGCGCCTTCGTTTCTAACCGGCGATGTTTTGCGCTTTATCGACGGGTCCCTGTCGTCGACGTCGTGGTCGTCCTCATCGTCGAAGCGTTGCGGGGGCGGTTCATTTTTACCACTATCGCTCGTCCGCGCGAATTTTTATCGCACCGTTGGCTCTTAACACCCCGATTACTCAAACGAAAATTCCAATCGCAGTTTATTCCGTTGCACCCGCGCGAACCGGAATGGAAAGTTTTATTCGAGCGACAATCGGCCGCGCGTTTTATTAGACAAAATATTTTCGCGATTTAATCTTGTCGACGAGCGATTAGCATTTATCGGTAGACTGCGGATTTTTGCGCGTACTCGTCGGGTCCTCTTTTTCCATTAGAGAGCGACGAGATCGATTTTATGCTTGAGTTTCGTCGAAATGATGAAAACATGACGATTCTGATTATAAAAGAGCGATCTCCGCTGATTTCTTCGCAATTCTGTACACAAGCAATGTATTTCGCAAAATTTTGACATTTCTGACTCTCGATGTATTGACGATTTTTAACGTAGTGTAATTTCGCAAAAAGAATAATCGCAACAAACTTGGACTCGTGTTAAAGCTCGCGGATTCTACTTTCGCGCAGGGTTATTCATTTTTCCCCAAGATATTTTTCACGAAGTGTACGGGTGAGAAACCGAGGACCCATTTCTCCTAAAAAATCCGACAAAGAATTCAAACCTTTGTGGAAACATTAGAAAATGTTTGTTTCGAATGAATCTTCTACACATTTGAAGATTGAAGCGTCCTCTTTGCAACCACGTCTTAAAAATTGATGTACGATTTTTTCCCACCGTTTTATGGAACAAACACGAGGATCAAGTTAGTCGTTGGAACAGTAACACTTTCATAGAGAGAGACAACTTTCAATCTTGAAATTCAATCGCGAAAAAGCCTTTTTCAATGTTTCCGTAGACGCTTGTCAGTTAGGATGCAGTGTTAACGACCACCCGGTAGAATCGACGAGCGTATGCAACGAGTGGGCCCGTTGTAACGCTTCAGCTAGTCCCTCTTCCGTGCTCCCCTCTTCACCCGTCGACTTTCTACCCCTCCGTAGAAGGATGGAGGCAGAGAGAACCAGGCAGGATGAAAAGGGTGAGGAGAGGTCGTGCAGACACCCCCCCTCTGGTTCCCTACCCCCAACGGTTTCCACCTCCCCTATCCCCGAGCCGTTGCAAGCCGCCCACGCCATGATCAATATTACGCCCCAGAGCTACGGCATCCAAACCGACCTCGAGACGAACTTCTTCCTGTTCGAAGCATCCGACTGAGGGGAAATGCAACTTTCGTCCCGAAAGTTTGTCCGAAAACCGGAAGCCAGAAATTAGAAAGGCGGCCCGAGGAAGCCGCGTCGCGGCCGTCCGCGATCATGCGAAAGAATCGGTGACAGAACTTTTAGCACGAAGAGACTGCGAACTTACCTCCCCTCGTTTCTTCCTTCTTCTTCATCTTCTTTTTTTATCGTTTTCCTTTTCTTCCTGTTTTCTTTTTCGTTTTCATCCAGATTGATGCGCGCTAATGCGAGGCTTCGCGCGCGCCGAGAACTGTGAACCGTCTGGACAGGCTTCGCTATTCGTGAAAGGGAGCCGTGTTGTGGTGGGAAATGAACTGCGAGACAATATTGCCTTACTGGCTCTAATTGCGCCGGGTTCAGTCGATGTTTTCGTCCGCAAGATACACGTAGGTACACGATCGACAATCTGAACTCAGTCTTTCGTATACGACTTTTGAATTACAGCACATTCGCAATGTACAGAGACAGCGATAGACTGTGGACTTTCAAAATAATATTTTTCCTCGGAACAGCGAAATTCTTGAATCCTTTTCATTTATTTAATGTTGCAAACTGCTCCTATCTATTTTTGATGTAACTCCATAAAGTTACTTGTGGATCTACGCTTTCATACAGACTCTGAAATCAGTCCGCATATCGACAAACATAAATGTCAGTGTCTGAAAAATTAATGAGACACGACGAATCATGTCGTCTCGTGGTTCAAAAATGAAATGTAAAAAAGTCGGGGGATAAAATTGGATCTGCTTGAATTCTAATCTAGAAGAAGTCAAATGTAAAATTGTAAAATGTAAAATTCGGGACCCGTATTGTGAGACAGAACTGTCTTCGTATAACGTCCCAAAGTATAGTGATGGCGAAAATGCGGGAAATTTTTATTCTGCAAAAATATCCGCAGTTCATTTATTGCGTTATTATTATTAGACAAGGCCTGCTCTATCTCTCCCCAAAAAGTCCCACTCCCATACACTCAACAATTGCAAAAAAAAGATTCGCAAACTTTGAAAATCGCACGAGACGGTAGAGAGGCAGCATTAGGGGCGAGTAGGAGCCGATTTAAACCACGCGAAGCAACTCCATCTTGAAGAGCGCATCCCCGGACGACCGTGGAACAATTCGATAACCCGAATCAGTTGTTTCCCGACACCTGAACCGGAAAGAAAAATGTAAATAATTCTCTCGTCGGCGGCACGCGTGCACTGCTCGGGATATGGGGTAGGTGTGCGCGGGGGGATGAAGGGGGTTAAGAAAAGGGAGCAGGCCGTCTACTCCCAAAGGGCGGCCCGGTATGCACTTTCCTCTCATACCCTGTCAGCCGATGGGTAAGGGGATGCGCGGAGAAAGAGGTTGGCGAAAGAAGAACTCGCAGGGGTGGCGAAGAAGAGGCCGGAGAACAGAAGGAAGGGGGAGAAAAGAGGCAGGAAGAGGACGGAAGGGGGCCCGATGGAAGAAAAAGGGAGTGGAAAGAGGGAGTCAGAGAACTAGAGGAGTGTCACAATAGCCTGCAGATTGGAGAGGCAGACGTACAGTCCCTGACCTCGCCGCTTGTACAGTCCCTTCCATCGGTTTCTCTAACCGACGCGACGCGTAAAATAATGCTCGTTCGAGCCAACCCCTTTTCCCGCGAGCAGTCCAGCCTTTCCTTCCCGTCCAAACCACGATATTACTACTTGCACACGTACAGATGTTTCTGTAACCATCTGGTCTGCTCCGAGAACCACCTATTGCGACAGCGGATAGCGTTCTTGCGGATTTAACCCGCAATTTTAACTCCTCCTCTGCGGAAAGTCATCAAAACATGAATTCGTAAAATGCTCGCGCGTTCGCACCGGATCTGGATTCGCTGGATTTCTATGCAAAATCAAAATTGGCTCAAGCATTCGCAACATAACTGCATAGAGGTCTCCATAAAAATTTTAACAAGTTGGATATAATATAATAGTGTTTTCAAACGATCTCAACGTTTTACCATTTTTTAAATTATTGAATCTTCATCTTCATCATCGAAATCTTGAAATGATTTTTAAAACTGTTGCCGTTCAAATAAAATGATTTGATCATCCGACTAAATTAAAATTGATAAAAAGAGTATCACGTTTCGAACAAGACGAAGTTCGAAATTTCGAACACAGCAAATGGGGCTGATGTTAAAGGATGAGTTAACTAATATCCGTGACGGGTGCACGACGTCCAAACGAGTTAACAATTTTTTCAAGTGCCGCGAGTGGAACGAACCGGCCATTTAATGTCCATTTCCACTTTGGACACCGCAAACAGAAGTCACCGAATTTCAGCACGCCGATCGACATTCGTGCTGCTTTTTGCCAGCGCGTCTCCGCGCCACGTGTGCGCCAATTGCTCCATCGCCGCATGATAAACGACGGAGAAATTTCCACGCTGACCACCGTGTATCGATGGCCTCCCATTTGTCACCAAAACCTTATCCTTTTTCGATGACACTGGTTCGCCGTCCAATCCGCTTGTTCGCATCCGACGTCCCACGCAACTTGTACCGAGCCCAAGTCGAAACTAATTTTTCTTCGAATTAACCAATCTGAGTCAATCCTTCCACCGCTGTTTCACTTCGTACCTCCACTTTGTTGCTGATCGAGCACAGCATCTGATGCTCTTTCCTTCTAAACGAATTATTCGAATTTTATTCGCACTGTCTCGAATCAATTCGTGACAAATTGCAAGCGAATACACGACAAACAATCAAATTTTTATGGTAAAGTCTGGCAGAGTTGCCACCTTTTTTTAAACATTCTGGGGTGAAACGGAATAAATTCCGAGGAAACTGTCAAACGGTAAAACTAATTTTTGAAAGAAATTAATTTGCAGTATGAATTTAAGGAAGCTAAAAATTTTTATATTTTCGCGTCGCCATTCGAAACGAATAGAATGAATTTTATGTTTCTCGGATAACGAATAAAGATTTATTTTAGATTGGTTTAGTTTATTGGCTACGAACGTGTCTAGTTCGACTAAATAAGCAGGTTACGTGATCGCTTAAAAGCGAGATAAAATAGAAGAGCGGGGGTTCGAGAAATATAAACATAGTTAAGCATGGAGTTTGCAAGGTTAAACAACTTCTTTGCCCACTACTCCTTGTTACGAAGTTCTTTGCTAAGGAATAGAACTTATCGCCGAGAGAAAAACACAACGTATATATACGTCCGTGGCTCGCACAGTCTTTCAAAGCCGCGTTTTACTTTCTGGAGGCAATGAGATGGCCGCATAATGGAAAAACTTCCCGCGAAGAATATAAAACTACAAATTCTTGGTGGTGTCGCTGCTTTAGTTTCACTTTTTGCCCGAACATTAAACTCGTCGGATTTTGTTGGCCGACGCGATCTCTCTCGCATTTGTTGCTACCTCTTATTTACCTTTCACCGCTTCAGGGAAAGGAACATGGAAAATTCGTTACCTCAACTTTGCCATACGTGTAATTAGCATTGTGCCAAACGAGATTGCATTTTTATTTTGCATAGTTAAACAGTGGACAGGTGGGAAAATTAATTTTCTTGAATTTTTAACTTCATGTAACTGTATAATTATCACTTTATTCGTGTGAAACGAATAGAATTTCATTGTGGACAAATTTTTAACTTCATGCAACTGTGTAATTATGACTTTATTGTTGTAAAACGAATAGAATGTTTAACGGGTTTTCGAGTTCAGACTTTTCATAGTGGACAGATATACAATATTTCAGTGATTCCACAATTTTCCTCGGAATAATCGTGGATAGTTTTTCGGTCTTAATTAAAAGTTGTAAATGGAGGGGGAAGAAAACGACCGTCGAGAACCGATGAAGAAGGCGAACGGAACGCGAAGCGTCGAACGGGACCGATAGACAAACAAAAATCCCTTAATCCGGAGGAGTGCAATCACGATGTTAATAACGGTGGCTCGATTGAAGATTGAAAGTCTTCGCAGAGAGATAATGCGGTGAATAGAATTGAAAGTCCGTGATTCTTCATATTTCACCCGGGCAGAGTCGGGAGATGAACCGCATAAAATGGCGGCTGAGACGGTGGAGTCGTGAGACTGCATTAGACCGTTTAAACAATATTCAAATTATTACATCGAAATGATTGAATAAATGCACTATATTATACAGTATACAAATTAAGCAGTCATTTAATTTGTTTCATGTTTATGTGCGCTCATTTCCAGAGGATCAATACGAAATAAAATGCTGCTCGCTCCAGTTCGCTTAGTTTCACTGATTGCAGAGTAAAATCGTTATTTCTCATCGCCGCACCCCGTTCTAATTCGTAGAAAATTTTTCATGCGCCATGAACGAACGGCGTTCCGCAGTTCATTAATTACTATGTCTGCCAAGGGAACAATAAGAGCCGTATCAGTTTCCATCGGACAAAGATCCTTTTGTGGTTTTGTATTTTTCAAGCAGTGCGCTCCACTGGCCTCGCCCGTGCACGTAGCAAACTGCCTTCGCGTTTGGCGCGCGCGATGGCAGCACAGTTAAATAGGAAACGGATGGTTGGAATCGCGAGAATCACGTTTGCGAAAATTTTCCGCCGAGGAGGCGTACGTATGCACGTCCCCGGAAAATGTCGACGGGTTTTCAGTCGCATAAATCCACTTTGGCTCGGTGCACGCGCCGCGACGCGGCGAGACGCCACGCTTCGACGCGACGAGGTCGACGATGGCGGCGGATGCGTTCTCCTCGCCGTCCTCGGCATACAAGGTGTTGAAAAAAAGGGGTCACGGGTTTTAGGCACTCGCTTGAAAAAAATGCCCTACTTGTCTCGCACGCAATTGAACTTCCAATAATGAATAAAATGTCAATTTCAAACCAGACTCAAATCGTTGCTTTTTATTTTACGAATTTGTACACACGTGCCTCGAGTTACAACAGCAGCAGAATTTCAGAATATTTCTAAGTGAATATACAGGGTGGTCCGCCCTGTGTAAATGTAGCCTTAAATATCTCCTTTATTTGTGATGACTGCGCGGATTTTTATGCATTTATGACAAATATGAGTAAGTGTAATTTAAAACAATAGAAATATTATTGTAGAAGTGAACTTGTTAGGCATTATGCCGCAAGAAACGACCCGCGTCGTTTGAATCGGATGAACCCGAAAAGTCTGAGACTGTTTCCCTTAACGGCCTGCATAAATAACGTGAAAACGGGGTCGCGAGTTTGAATGTTGAATTATGAATAAAGTATCATTCCATCCTGACGAGTTGCGTCAGCTATCGATCGCCTCGATTGCTGCTATCGTTGTCTGCTGTTGATTAAAATCCTGCAAATCGCGTCACTTTCCTCGGATCGAATTTGCGAACTTCCACGCGACGTAATCGAATCTAGAGCTCCCAGCTGATGGAACAGCCTAACGCTTTTAACGCGTCGTTTTAATGCTCGCGGAACCGTAATTAGGCTATCTCGAATATTTCGGGGCCAACTTTTCTTGCGTTTTCACCCGGACTAGCGCAGGACACTCGGTTCGAATTATTTCTGCATTGTGGACGAGCATTTTCGAAATTTATTTACATGTTGAAATGTTTATAGAATTTCTTAAGCCTCGAAAGACTAAATGTAAATTGTAAATTATCGCAAGGTGAGAGAGAAAGTGCACAGAAATTGATATTTGCAATATATACACGTCCTTAGTTGCCGATGTCTTATTACGTTGCCCTACACTGGCCTACACCAACAAGCTTGCATTTTATGAAGATGGAGAAGTTATGATGATAGAAACTAAAGAGCTTCCGTGCTTCGGAACTTCTAACGTTTACCGATTAATTAATGAGAGAAGAAGGTTGATCTACGAGGAAACTGCAAACCGCAAGAAAGGTGCTACAAAGTGGAGGAAGAATTTACAACCACGGGATATAATATAATCCTGCGTATTTGATTTCATTTCCATGTTAATAGGAAACGTGATTAACATATAACGACACAGATATCGGAGTAGCATTTCCTGGATGCAGACGCAGGGATTCCTCCGGACAGCCCCCGGTATTACAGAAACATAAAAAGAACTGGAAGAAATTTCATTTTGCATCGAAAATTACCTTCTTCTCGGTAACACCACTTGTTGCAGGATGTCATGTATAAATGCATAGCATTCCCAGTTTTATCTCATCGTCTATAAACCTTGCGCTACTTACAGCTCTCCCACTTTCGAATTATCAAGCGCTCAACTTGTGCGTACAACTTTGTGCACGGTTTCGTTATGGAAATACGAAAGTAATCGGTAGGCTGTTGATTTGTATACGTTTATAAAGAAATTAACTTGGTGAAATATAAAACAGTAAACGATTAGAAAATTTGAAGAACATTGTAGGGATTTTGGGTGTATAGGGAATTACACGTATAGAGTGAATAATATTTAATAATAAAATTAAGAAAACATAAATGGTCTGACATAAACTCGCTCGATCGCTTTCTCGCTCTAAACTAGCTGTTCAACCTCTCGCACGACGCTTCACGTTCTCACGACTCGCAACGCACTGCTCTGCATCTCAATCCCCGAAAACGATCCCGCCATACACACACTCATTCATACCGATAACATAGACACGCACTCCTTAAGAACTACAGTTCGTAGGACCCGAGAGTCAAGGGCCCCACAATATTATAGTATTGTCCTTAATGCGATAAAGTCATTAAGACCCCTTCTTCCCACAATCAATGCAGAACATTTTTATTTCGCACAAAGATCTTTTGCAGAAGAGTGCATACAATTTTAGCATGCATTTGCGATTGGTCTAAATTTCTCCTGCAGGAAGATTAACTAAAAATTCAACATGACATAGACTTTTCAGCAAAGAACACCCCGCAAAAATGGTAAAAATCCCCCCAAAAAATAGCTATATATGCGCAATCAGTGCAACAGTAGGTAGAATATACACAATAGGTAGAAGTGAAAGTAAATGTAGCAAAGGGCCAGGACCATAAACTTTCACGTAATAGCAGCGCGCTCCCCAGGACAATTTTAGCTGACACGAAGGTACACAATTCATTCGGCAATCAGCCATAATTACAACGATAGCAAATATTCCGAGATCAGCAAGTCTAACGGGTCGAAATGCAGCCTGTACCTACCCACTGTCGTGTCTGGACGTGCTGGTCTGAATCTCGGTTGATAATCTAAAATCGACCTGTCGTCTACCTTCCAGTCGACCCTTTGAGCTGTTCGCGGTAGGCGCAAAGGGTTGAAAATCGACTTGGCCCGTTACTTTTCCACCCTTTCTCTCTGTCTGTCTGTGCGAGTGTGCATGTCCCCCGTGCTGCATCGTCTGCTCTCCTTGGTAGCAAAGGGCTGGCGCACGTGGCGTTATCCGGCATGTAACATACGATCAATGATTGGACGCGCGCGTGCCTTACATCGAATACAGCAGATACCGCTGTGAGGGATGGTCCTGGATTCTTTGTGATCGTACGCGTTCAGTACCCTCTGCACGGTTTACTAGCTGATCCATTAATGGGCCCTTCAACGTCGCTATGAATTTTTCTTTGGAGTCGCGGGAAATGCTGCGTTCCCTAAATTAAATTACTGTGCTTGATCTGAATCTGTTCCAGACTTTAGCACGCCGATTTTTAATGAAATTTTCGTACGATATAGAACTGAACAAAAATATTTGACATGCATTTTGAACGAAGCTACTTTTTTAAACAAATTATTTTTATAAAAATCACTCTGGTCTAAAAGATTTCCGTCATTCAAAGACGCACAAATTGGATTTTGAAATTTTCGTCCAGGCCTAATGGTTTCGCAGATATTCAATAGAATTGTGAAATATTTTTTTGAGTTCTGTATCATACGAAAATTTCATTAAAATCGGCTTGTTAAAAAATTTTATTGCAGCAATTACATGAGAAAATAGTCTCGGAGCAGCGTACATTTCCAATAATCAAGATTTCCAGCGCGTTTCGATAAGAAGGTCTCCGGGTTTTCGCGAAATTGCAGTGCACAGCGAGTGCAGGGGTATCGCTGGTGCAGGAACGGGCGGAACTTATCCCGGCATGCAACGTATGATCAATGATTGGTCGTGCCTTATATCGGGCACACCAGAAATCCCCTAGGGTAGCTGGCTCCCGTGCATCGTGTTGTTATCGACGTTACGAAAGCGGCTGCCTAGGGGTTGGGGGCAATCGGTGTAACGGGCAACAGGGTCATAGTTGAGGGCGCAGGGGCGCGGAACGTTAATAGGAAAACACTAAATCGGGAAATTACGCTCGTCCAACGACGTCTGCCACACCTGCCTGATCGATTCGGGAACGCAATTATGCCGAATCGGCGCGGCAGCGTCTATATCTGAAAATACGGCGTAGCCGACCGGCCCCACGGATCCACGCATGAATTTCCTGGCCCCTTTGCGGTCTCCTGCGCCGGGACTAATTAGATTTTCCGTGGATCGCCTCCCCCGCTATTGGGACAAGTCCTACGCCTCATTTAGGGGTCACGTTAAACTTACTGTACCCCGAGACACGAAATCGTCCGCTGAACTTGACACTCCATTTGCCGGCCGTTTAAAGGTCCGTTTAGTTTAGCCAGAACGTCACAGTTCAGAATTTCGGATGCCTGTGACTGTCCGGCCAGAAATTCAGGCCAGAATTACCTAAGGAGTTGTGGAGCCAATAAAAACCTTTTTTTTTTGTGCCGCGCACAGCAGAGTTCCGGCAACCGAGATTCCGGGTCGACACGAAACGAAATTTCGTTGAGATGTCGGGCCGAACTGCCGATGCCGGACTCCCTATCCTTAAGCATTGGTGCACTGGCCGGACCTGGCTAAACTAAACGGACCTTTACCCTGCATCGCTAAACTTACACAAAAATTACGGTCGCAGAATTTTATTCAAATTTTATGTCCACTATAGTATTGGAATATACGGAATATAAATTAGGCATTTCTTCAAATAAATTACTACACTCTTGAAATTTGCAGTCTGCATTAATTTGCAAGACACAGAAGCGACACAGACATTTATTTCTTCTTTGAATAATTGTAAGCAGATATACGGAGGATTTATATTCTTTATCAACGTTAAAAGGGAACGTCTCGCACACAATTATGTGGGGCATTGTCCATCAGTTTCCAGTTGATCGGCAACGAACAGCGGCTACTGACAGGACACACTCGAAATGTCTTGGATCGATCGAAATTTCGCCCCGGCACTTGTCGACTTCCGGCTTCGAACAAAGAGGCTAGTGGAACAACCGGTAACTCGACGGGAGTGCAATGTCCCTTAAAAACGAGGCGAGTCGACCGGTTTTCCGGGATGGAGGTAAATGTTCCTCCGCTGGCAAATAACGAGTGTTGGATTTCTTTGGCCGGCGGTGTTCGACGGGAGCAATTTGTAAACTAAAAGTATCGATCGATACTTACCCAGAAGCAGTTCTGCCGGGCCGCTCTTCGAGGACTTCTCGTCTGGCGGCTTTAACCTCGCTTTCGGTTAATAAGGACTTCATTAAGTTAGCGTAATCCGAGACGAGGAGAACTCGGGCGAGGCGAGTGAGATTGCACAGATTTCGCGGATTATATCACGAGATTGGCTAAGCGGCCGGCCAGGTAATCGTGGGCAAATTTGTGGAAAACTTGACATTACAAATTGGAAATAAGAAGAACGACATTACCACGGCGCGGCGGAGCCATCTTACAAAATTAATCCGCGGTTAACGGTTTCAATCTGCTCCCTGGAGACGATGGATGTTTCCATGTTTTTTTTTAAGGAACTTCATCTCAAGTTCGCAACTCATTTCTGAAAAACGATTCTTCAAACAATTTCTAAAAAAATCTTCATTTAACGTAACACCTTCCAGCTCGAGGACACAAAAGATTGTTCAGACATTTCACTTACACAGTTCTGTAGACAAACAAGAAGCAGAGAAATGTTAATATTCTTACTGTATAGACATTACTTCATATGACCAGCATCTATTTTTTACGGAATTACGTTACGAGTTTTGTCCAAGTAATTAGCATTGATTGGAACACTGTGCGTCGCGTCGTTTTGAAAAATCTGGAAAGAATAAGCGACGGTACTTTCCGTTCTTATGGCGTCGATTTACGCGGAGACCTTTTCAGAATCGAGCCACTTGAGGGCACTATATCGCGATCGAAGACGGAAATGGTTTTCCGTCCTCCTGTCCCGTATATATCCCCATAACGTGCTGCCAGCGCCGACAATGCTGTTGGCGTCTGGTACGGCCTGTTGGCGGAGTGTCAGTGCGAAGCACTCCACCGGCCTTAATTGCCGTAGACTCCCTACTAATTAGTTTACATTACACTCTCCCGTACCCTCTAGGTCCTGGCCGGTCGCTCTCTATCCGCGTGTTTCCTCCGATATTACGAGAGGCTCTTTAATGTTGAGCGTCTCGCCTGCGAATACACGTGTACGAACGCCCCATGCGAACGTACCTGTCGATCGGTACACGTGTGCGAACATGCGTGCATCACGTGCCATGGGGGTCTCACCCATCGCCACGTTTCGGAAACTGTGTCGCTGATACTTTTCTTGCCATCTTCGTTCACGTGGAATTCGGACGTGGAACATGCTTGCTGAGGGACGTCTTCGTTCAAACACCCTGTCAGATTCCATCAATCTCAATAATTTTGGTACAAGCAGTTCATTGAACTCCTGGTTCACAATATAGATTTTATAATGTGCTAGCGTCTTCCAAGAAACACATTCGAATATCCAGCGGCAGCTTTTAGTCTCCTCTTTGAACGAAGACAGAGAGCTAAAGCAGATGATAGAGAGAGAGGAGGGTTGAAGGTAGGGGGAAGTTCTAAATGGGACATCCTCAGGGGTAACGAAGAAAAAGGAGCAGCGATCCAAGGAAAGTAAGAGCGTCCGATCGTCAGCCGGCGTGAAAATAAGGCACGAAATCGCGGGTGGATCGTGCGACGAGTGCTGGTTCTCTGGCAACAGGTGAGAGAACGAGCATCGTGAAACGGCACGTAACTTTTCGAGAGGTCGACTCTCGACAGACCTGAATATCGATGCTCGATCCGTACGTAATGTCGTCCTGGGACAGCGAAAAACTTTTTCGCCTCGTCCTCGAAACGCAACTTCGCCGGCAACTTTTTTCCACGGTTCGGTCGTTCGTTGGAATGAAAACCGACTTCACGTCGCCGGAATGAAACATCGGAACTCCACCATAAATTAGTTTTCCGAAATCGTGGTACTGGCGATTCTACGCGGAGCAGGAGAAATAACATCTTCCGACGTCCCCTGTTTTCGAGAAGAGCGAGTTTGAATCATGAAATTTAAAATACTGCACATATTAAAAAGATATGAGAACACGAATTTTAGTGTATCCGAATTATTAAACCGAAAAAGTAGCTTGGCTCCCGTTTCTTTTTATTCTGCAGGAAGATCCGCAGTCGAGTACCGCCATGGTCGGTGATATGTTAGCTGGAAATTCGATCGAATGATTTTCAGCCGCGCTAAATGCCCGCGCAAATTGACGCTAATAGCGCGATCATTCTTTGAGCAATGGCCGCGCCGAGTATTAGTGGCTGAAGACGAAATTTATTGGACGTGAAGTGGTGGCTTGTTGATTAAAATAGGAGCGGGGCATTCCGATTTGTGTGAACCGTAAAGGAATGCGCATAGAAGTCGACAGAAGTTATATACTTAGAGCTTTGATAGTGGTAATGTGGCCTGTAGGTTGGAGCAGGCATTTTCGAACTTGCGAGACGAGACGATTTAGTAGATGTTAGATGTTTTCGATGTAATTTGTACCTCTGTATTTGCTTGCCGTTGGATTTCATGAATCATTTAATCCGTTTCACTGACCCAATTCGACTGTCAATAAACACGATATTTGTTAGCACTTTGTTGCTTGTTTCAGTTACGTTCGTTATCGAGAGTTGATTGTATATTTTACGCGGAGGAAATGCAGAAACATTTGTGAAACTTCGAAAATTAACCCTTTGCACTCGGTTGTCCCCTCTAAAAATTGCTGTACCATTATTCAAAATATTGTTTCCATTATTAAATATATCGGTATCTAACCAATTACTAAATTTAGGTATTGCATGAATTATTATACCAATTTCATATCCATAAAATTTCAAAAATCATAGGGAATGGAAATATTCTAGATCGGAAGAAATGTTTAATTTTCTAGTTAAAATAGTGCAAAGGGTTAAAACGGAATACACACAGAACTTACGAAAAATCAAAATTCTCTGCATCGATTGCAAGAAATAGAAATTAATTGAAAGTTATTTCTTCCCTATATTGACATATTCAATATAAAAAATTTTCCAACAATTTTGTATTGCATCTACTTAATTTTCTTATAAATGCATAAAGATCCGCAGTCTAGTTATAATCAAGGATACTTAGAAGGATGAGTAAAGTTAAAACTGTACTTATAATGGGAAGTATAGTTTTAGTTCGCTAATTCGTCTCAGGAGATTTTAATAGAAGCAAAACATTGCCACCGAGATTCATGAGAACGTTAATTACTCTAATGAAGAATACTTTGCGCTAACAATAACTTGGCACATTTATGCTTGGCTTTTAACGGTGAAGTATACAATCTCTGTTGTTCTAATAGAATAATGAACGGTAATGTAAGCGAAACAGATGGTCAGCAGATAAAACTTAAAAATCATCCGGCCTCCACATATTTATTTTAAATTGAGAAAAGTTCTAGTAGCACTGCTGTCTCATTTGTAGACCGCGGATCTTCATGCATTCGTGGCTTGTGAAAATTGTCAAAAAAGGGTAGAATATAAAATTCGTCTAGAAAAATTGAAAATTGCATAAACATCCGCAGTCTATCTATTGATTTGGTTCGGTTAGGCTTCCGAAAGAGAAATATATGGCATCGAAACGCGATAATCTCGAGCCACGCGCGATATCAAGTAGGAAGTTTGTTACTCCGTATGGTTGTTCGCATAAAGTAAACGTTTAACGGGGAAGCACGTCGCTTCGATATTATTAAGCTGGCCAAGACAGAGTTGGGGGCATCGTGGAGATTGAGATAGATATGGGATTTATGCGGTGCTTCCGTTTCGGCTACCGCGGAACTTCTTACTTCCGCTCAAGCAGCCAGCAAATATTCCCGGGTCTCTTTGCTCCTCGCAGCCCCGCCGGAATAATCCGTCAAGGCTACTTTCAGCCGAGTAAAAATGCAAAGTAAAGCATCTCTGGAGGGCCGGAATATTTCTCCGGTAACTCCGAAAACTACACGGCCACCGGTGTATCTCCTCCATCATCTCGGATAACGCGGCCCGTTGCAGAAGGATCCTCTCGCGTCCTGATCTCTCGGCTTCCGGACGCGATTGTCTCATTTTTCTGCACATCTTCGTACGCGGATCTCCGCGTAGCATCGATATCCTCGGCGAAAGTTTACACGGCAAAACTTTCGTGAACGTTCCAGCTCGCGGAAATGCTCTTAGGGTGCTCGCCGATGAAATAGGGGATCAAGCTAATATGTGCCCATAATTATGACTGCAGATTGAATGCATTTATAACAAAAATGGGTATGTCCAATTTAAAAAAGTTTAGAGGTTAAGAGAACTTAGAAACACCAATGCCTCCGCGAGGCACTTGGTAAATCTCTATTTTATCACAGCTGATTGTTTTTCTTCGCCGCGGTGTTTTATCTTGCGCGGACTGCCGAACCGTGCACGCCGAAAGGAAGCCCATGGATCCTGGAAACGCGTGCTACCTCACCTGTTGCAACCTCTGTTGATCTTAATCGGGAGTCCGCTAGCCAAAGTTCAGAGGTAGCGTAATCTTTCCAGTCCCCAGGCCACGGGAACTGACGGATAGTGCTTCCGCTGGTACGCGGATTTGTCGGTCGTCCTTTTTGAAATAATTCCAGCCCCCGTAATATCCCGTCCTCGCATTTACGTCCGTTTCATGTCGCGTCGTGTTTCATCTTTGCGTCCTGGACACTGATCTAATCCCGCGACCGCAGCAAATTGAAGCTCTTACGCCGCGCGGAGCTTCGGCGTATCTTCCCCACGATCCCTTAATCACGGTGCATGAATATTTGCGGTGGCGGACGTGCATTTTCTAAAAGGTATATTAGTTGTTATGAAAATTTCGCCCGGTTCCATTTGACGGTTTTACTTTTCGGATGGTTAAAACTCGGTTGACATCATCTCGAGGCGATTTTACAGTAGATTATTAATACACGAGAAAAACAAGTAGCTGCAATTTAAAGCAGTGGAAAGATTGAAAGCATGTAAAAATATCAATGCGCTGGTTTCAATCGATTCCAATCATCAAGGAAGAATGAAGCGGCTATTTGGATACTGTTTCCTATTTTTATTTTCCACAAAGATCCGCAGTCTGGTTATTAAAAAGTCGATCGAACATCGTGTTATCGATACGTTCAGCAAAGCATTCATCCTTTCGATAATCTTCCGTTTTTACACATTGCGCTTTATTGTACTCGTAATCCAATAAACCCTTTCGCTAAGAATGTACGCTTTTATTTATAATTATCGAGCGGTCATTCTTGACGTTTCGATGGAAGATATTTCCTTGGATCTTTGCTCAATATTTTTTGCCAGCTTTACATGATCTCCTTTGTATGATCTTTCCACAGTTTTGTGGAACAGTAAAAAGTACATTTCAATCAAAATTCAAACTTTCCTATGTCGAAAACTTTGCTAGCAACGTAGTTCCCCCAGAATCGTGAAAACCAGGAGCAACATCCAGCGCCGATCGGTGCGCTTTAAGTCACCGAATACTTCGAACATTGTTAACGCGCCTAATCGAGACCCACATCGTTGGCGTGCTGCGCGGTTCGTCGTGTGTATCGGTGCGTGAGGCACACGTGCGCTCGGAATCGATGGAAGTTTCGCGGGGAATCGCGGTTTTATCGCGCAGTGTTGGGCAAAATAGTATTTCAAATAGAAAATAGTAAACAGTTAATTTTATTTTTAAAGCATACCTATAATCATGCAAACACAATTATCTTATTTATAATCGGTAAGCGTTGGGAACATAAAACCGATTAATAGGCGACCGGTCGGTGAAGTGTTAAAATAGTATTTTAAATATTTTTTCTCGAAGATCTTTCGCCCAGGTCTTATACAATCGCGTCGCATTATCTATCGCTGAACTGCGGATCTTTATGCATGTATGGCTTCAAAAAATTTTCTAAAAAAAAGGCTAGAGAATAATATTCCACAGAATTTAGTACGATTTTGATTTATTACAGACCTACAAAGACTATTACCATTGAAAACAACATTTCACATGATTCCACTTTCTTAAAATTTCCCTATACAAATTGAAGATTGTATAAACATCCAAGTAGTCTAGTTATCGCTTATCGTGTTTCGAATCCCGCGCCATTCGTGCTTTAACCCTCCCGCCCGTTGCGCCGTTCGAGTTTCCCTCTCGTTCCTTTGTGCTCGAACGATGATTGGCCGGTTCGTTCAGCGCACATGACGCGACGGCTGCGCGCGGCAGGATGCGCAGGAAGCGCGCTTGTGTACGCGCCCGCGGACAGTGTCGCGCCAGCCCCCGGCCCTGCTACACCACGTACCATCATCCAGGTCCAGAACCTACACCTGTTCTTTCTCTCTCTCTCTCTCTCTCTTTCTCTTCTCTTTTACCACCGACCGACCTAACCCAATCGACCCATCCACCGACACCGCAACCTGGCTAACCTGTTCGATCGCCACGTTGTCGTCGAGTCAAAAAGTCGATCAACCAGTGTTCTCAACAACGTCACTGTCGCCGCGGTCGCCGTCAACGTCGTAGTGCTGCTCCACGACGTTCAACCTTCCGACACGCTGGATTAATCTTCACCGGCAAGTCCATTTCTCTCTTTCTCCTCCATTATACTTTCTCTCCAATCGATCTATCTCCCATTTCTTCATTCAACTTTGTTGACGTTCGCCGATCGAATTCACGCGCGCGCGCCGATCAGGTGCCATTGATTCGAACCCGGTCACGTGACTCCCCTGCGACCAGTCGGTTCACACTGTTTTTCTATTTATTCAGGATTTTAAAGAAAACATTTGAATCAATATATAAATGAATCAATGTATAAAAACATCATTTCTTGCCATCTTCCAGATAACCTGTCAATTCCTGAGTCGGTTTACTACACCGTTACACTGTCATATGTATTATTAGGTTCGAATCAATTGATAAAAATATATGTGTAATATTATTCAACGACATCATTTCTCTCAATTATTTGTAACAACTTCAAGTTTCTTTAACAGACAACCTGTCAATTCCTGTTTCCCATGTGTTTTTCATTGACAAACAAAATTACATACCTGCTTGTTTGGAATGCAACGGAGCTTTACCTCCAACCTAGTATGACTTTTACTACCTCATTGTGATCTCGGATCTCGATTTTTATGAAATTTTGTAGTCCTTCCGGTTGGTTTCGGATCCGTCGCGAGCCGGCGAGTTTGAGGTTGGGTTTTGATACGACGCGGTCACGTGTTTCCGACGGGCTCGCGGATTTTTCGGACAACCGCGTACACGTGCATCCTAGCGTGCTACGATTAATTAATCGGTCTGCGCACGCTTATTGCGAACTTTACTACGAGAATCCAACGGCGTGAATTTATGCGCGCATTCCACGTGCGTGGACGGACCCCGTGCATATCGCACCTTTCATGCTTCTCGCATCGTTATGAATTTTAATGTCGCCACCGCAGCTGCGCTTTCTCCAGATTTTCTCGCGGGATCGAGGTTTCACTGCGTTCGCGGCAAAAGTGGGCGGTAAAATTTATTTGCCATTCTGTGGGTCGTAAATCTTGAGGAACAGTTTCATTTCTATTTCGGGGGGAAAGAGATCCTCTTCATTGATCCTCTTCTGTGATAGATCAGTGAAATGTATGATTTAATTGCATTGGGTTGCGATAGGTTGCGTTAGATCGGGGCTGTGCGTTAAATTAGGTCCAATTACTCATGAAAATCATGCAGTGGCGCTGCTGACAAAATTTTATTCATTTTTTAACCCTCTAGACATTTCTTTCAACCCAATTTTTATTCTACGCAATCTTTTTTATATTGTGCACATCAAGTTGAACCTATTTTCTCATGCAACAGTTGAGCTTTTTACAATTTATAGAATACAGAGAAATTTAATAATATTAAAACTGTTTTGATTAATTCATTCTAGTTTTGCTTGCTTCAGTAGTCATCTTTTTTTCTGGCACTTCATATACGGACGATTTTTTAATATCAGCTTTGTAGATATAATCCATTTATTTGTTCTTATCGCGAGCAACGTGGTTCAAGGTCATCCCAAGGTCACGTCAACATACATCGAGGAAATATTATCGTGTTAAGTCGTTCTTCCAGTACAAAGTATTTTACTCTGCATCTCTCTGGTGTTGCAGTAACAATTTGATGCTATTGTAACCGAGAATCGCGCTGGTCAACAATATCATTTTAATATTAAATCGGGGATCACAGTTTTAGTAACAGAGTGGAACAATATCAACTTTCATCGGATATTATTTTCGGTGAACCGTTTGTCATGACTCCAACGAAAACAACGAGTAGATTTCACGTTTCAATGTTACATGACTCATAGACGCGTATTTACACAATGACAAACTCGTTTATACGTATATCCTGAACGCTTGTTCATTTCGACACTTTCGTTGGTAATCATGAAACAGATTTAAATCCGGTATTGTTCGTACCGCAATGTTAATTGCCAGAAACATTTGTTTAGTCTTTGTGGACAGTACACTGTCCTCCCTCTTCATGAATATTTATAGTTTCGTCCCCCAAAATTTCAATAAAAATTAAATCCATTGATTATTCCAGTGGCGATATTAAGATAAAATATTACACTCATATAATTCACAACGTGAAATTTTGTTAAAATTACGAGTGGAATTGCATAAAAGAACATTTTTCTAATTATTGATGAATAATGCAAGTCGTTCGTCACAGTGTCGAGCACTTTCGATAAGAGATACCACGTCGAAGAAAACTCGATAGTAGTTTGTCGCCTCGAACGAGGAGAGACAGGAAAACGACGGGACATTTCCTGGGAATGGCGGGAAACGTTTAATCGCGTTTCTCGCTGTTTTCTCGCGGGTTTTTCTTTTCCGGAGGACACTTGTAATTACAAAAGTTGCCGCATTAAGCTCATTCGACCGTGCATTGCGTCGACGTTCACGCAACTTTCATCCTTTCCACCGGAAAGGGAAATGAAATGTATCGCGGCCGTGACTCTTTAAAGAAAAAATATCCACTGTCTTATACAACAACGTTAAAACTTTCGTTGCACGATGTCTCTCGTTTTGTCGTCGCTGTTTTAAGATTCCCTCGTAACAATGCGCACATAATTTAGCCGGTAAATGGCTCCTAAAAGTCTCGGAGGAATGCTGAGCACTTTGTCAGAGAGAAATGATTCACCGTGCAAGAATAAGCTCAAAATATGCAGCAGAATTTGCTCGCATAGAGCCTCCTTCTCGGAGAAATTAGATATGGAATTATTAAATATGCACTGAAAGTTAAGTGAATTTGTTTGTTGCAGTTTTATGTAGAATGTGTATCGAACCAACTTCCCCTTTTGTAGGTTATATATAAATTATTATTTTTTAACTGGCAATTTAGGTCACAGTTTTTTTGCAGCGGGTTAAGTAGAATTGGCCTGTTATGGCCAGACGCGCGCGAGCCAGTGAAGATTATTTTTACAAGAAACCACACATTATGCTTATACATATTTTAAACTCATAAAAATATTCATTAAATCAACTGCATGATATTGCAAATTTAATCTTCTGTAGACCATTGAATATTCTCAATTGTATTCATCAAATTAAAAGTCGTATTAAATGTTCATGAGAGTAACTCCATTTAGAAAATACATATCTTTAAAGTACCCATCAGACATTTATTGAATTTTCACGGTGGCTTAATTAAAATAAAATGAGCATGTTATAAAATAGAACCTTCAATTCCTCTCTGAAAATTAATAATAAAATTCCGCGACGATGTTACAGGTTGAATTTTTATTTCACAAGTGGACCGAGCGTAAATTTCGTTCGGCCACATTGTGGAAGGTTGAAAACCGCATGGCCCACATAGACTGTAAAAAAAAGGGAGGAGCATGGTCAGTGAAGCGCGGAGTAATCCAACTAAAAGTGAACTGTAGGAGGGATCGAAATCTTCCGCCCTTCCGGTTTCCTTTAACGATCACTTTTTCGCATTCAGGTGACCGTAACTGCGAAAGTTACGGCGTCGCGGTCCTCGACTTGGACGGTCGTTGCACGTTGATCGCGTTTTTGATGGGATTTTGCACACAGAAGCCTGGCGAACCTTCTGAACAACCACGCTAACCTAGGTATTTATAAACTGCGTAAACTACTGGCCGGAACGTTGTCTCGCGCATTAAGACTGACTAATTTATGCTCGGAGGGCAACTACTTTGTAAACAATATACATACTTGAACAAATCGGAAACACGCTGCTGGTTTCCCGCGCAATCATGAACAAAGTCTTAGAATCATAAATGAAATTACTGATTCGTTGGTCATCTTCAAGTATTAATAACGACAAAAATGTATATAGTACACGAGTAAATCTTTTTAAAAGTGCACCATACACTTGCTAAAGAAATTTCTATAAAAGAAAAATTTATTCGATTTATGTAATTATCAGAATTTTGAAAGTCCCAATCAAAATTGTTCCTCGGATATTCGACTAACCGAAGAAACAAAAGCTTTTCAATTTATGTACAGTTTTGTGTATCAACACACAAGTTCGACAGAATCAGCGTTAAGTATGAACCAACATGAACGTGTCATGTTAAGATCCAATAAAAATGTTAGTGTTCAACCTTCTAAAATATTCGCAACACGTTTTAATCAGAAGCACTAAAGATTGTATGACAGTCCACATTTATAAAACGCTTACAGTTCCATTCAGCAGCTTTTCATGATGAATAAAAATCTGTGGACCACAGCGCGCCTCTTATGAAACGTGTTTAACGTTTCTAAAATATTTACGGTATCATTCAACACGTATCCGTCTCAGCTCTGAATACGCTGCTGTTGAATACTTTCGCGTGGCAGCGTAACTCTTTTGAGTAAACAATATAACTCCAGTTTCCGAACAATGACGGTGGGGCTCTTCGTGTCTCGAGGAATGTTTAAACGTGTTTAACACTGCATGACATTCTTTGTTTGGCGAGTTGTACGCCGATGTTGGAAACGGGGCTCAAGTCATGGACGAGTTCGTCGGAATTTCGTTCGCCGAGTTGACGCACGGCTGCATATAAAGTTTCATATTTGCACTTCGTTACAAGGCGAATTCGAAACAATGGGCTGCAACGACGACGATGCCAGTTCCTCGCTCATCCACGCAGCCCTATAATAATAATAATGAGAGCGTGATTTTTATTGATACCGAAAACAACAGAAGCAGAGACCGGCGTTAATTAAGCGGCGACCACAGTTAAACCTTTTAATTCGGCCGTTGTTTAACGTTCGATTAACGCGGCGATTTAATCGAAAGAAGTGTTTTCACGCGGCTGAGAATGGAATCCAATATTTGCGATTGATCGGATCAATGCAGATATTATGTTTGATGGCACGCGGGACGCGCGACGATCAATCTTTTCGTCGGGGAACGTGTTAATTTTCCGTTTTCGAGTGGTTGGATATTCTCGCTTTATTGGCATGGTAAATACGCGGGCAAGCTTCCGGATCAATCGCAAATTTAAATCAAATCTTAGACAAATAGATTCTGTGTTGACTGGAACGATTTTTGCGAGAGGTGGTCGTTAAACGATTTTCTTTAGATAAAATCTGACACATTCATATCGCATATTTTTCAATTAAAAAAATTGCCGTATATCCCTCGAGCACGACACGACAAATCATCCTGAAAGTTTCAAGAAGATCCGCTCCGTAGTTTTCCAAAGAAAAATTGCGAAAGTCGTCTGATCCTCGGCGCTTTGATCGTCCGACTCCGTATCAAAATGGTCGCTCAGCGATCAAATAAATCTCTGCTAATCTAATTGCTTCCACAAATGAAATCGTTGATTTGCAACGACGAGTTTGCTGACCGGCCTAATATTTCGTGAGCGAGACTTACTTTCGCAAAGTAACCAACGCTCTTCTCTCTCTCTCTCTCTCTCCGGGAGTTTAAAGGCGTACGGGAATGCGCCCGCTCGGCGTATACTTGTTTGTTCCGGCAAATATTATCGTTAGGGGGACTATTATTACATCTAGACAACAAGCACGACACAGCATCGTCGGACTTGGAGCACCGGCTCCGCTAATAACTCGCGCGCACGGTGAAAATAGACGAGAGCGTTAGAGAGAAGTAGATACGCGCGGCCGCGCCGAAGCAGATTGCGGCTCGCTTGGATACTCGCGAGCTGTCCGAGGCTTTACTCGCGAGTAAATCAGGCTTCGTACACTCCAACCTGCCGTTGTCAGGGCAAACAAGATGCTAGACAACATCAGAGATGAGACTGACACCCCGAAAAATATTAGGCTTCCATTATCCGCTCGCAAGATCCTCCGAAACAGCTGCGTGAAACATCTTACGGGTCTGCTTTACCCGATTTTGATTTATCGCTCGAGACTGCTATTTACTCAAATGAGTCCGGACTCGTGGTTGTACTATTTGTTTTTATTATTTGAAGGAATTGTTTAAATTATAAACTTTTTCCTACATCGACCCTCTTTTACATATTTCTCTATATTACATATAATACTAATAATTGCACATAAAAAACTTTCAGATGACGATTTGACTCTTCGCCATGGCTACACATTTAACAAACAGCATTCTTTGTAATATAAGTATTTGAAAAAGACACGAGAAAGGTAAAAAAAGATATTGAGAAAACGAAATCACTTTTCGAACGACCTGATAACAAGGGTAATTGTTTTCGCGATTTCCGGAGGATCATTTTTGGAGGATCCTGTAGCCCCGAAAACTCGTCGACGACTCTATTACTAGAAACTCGATCTGAAAGCAAGAATCTCTCTGCGAGCGACGGAACTTAGATCCTGAAGATATCTAGAATATCTTTGATCGCAATCTCCGCGGACCAAAGAGACTCTATAGACTCTAATGCAACGTGTTCACTTAAGAGCCGCCTCTCGAGAGTATAAGCGACAACTATTGGAGAGCGAGATGTTATAAAGCTGCTTTCAGGTCAGTGTCTACCATTGAATCCTGCGCTAGAGCAACTCTTGGGAGTAGAACTCGAAAGTCGTCGCGTAAAAACCGAGCTGGACGATGGAAGTCTTCATGGGTTTACACTATTTTCCGATATAACATGAAATTTTATTGAATACGTTCTCTGAAATCGTAATCATTCGGTATTCGATATCATCTTCCACCTTATAGTTTCGTAAGTTTCGCATGACCGAAGAATCTCCGCAGTGCTGATTTATAGTTAGAAGATAGCATTTTGGCTTGTTATCAATGAAACGTTTAATAAGAATTGGAGCTGCAGGGGAGCCGTAAAAGGAGTGTTCCTGACAGATCAAGTTATTGCTTGCCAGCGTAGATTTAATGAGGATGCTTTGCTTCTGTTTTCATGCACGGCGGACCTCTCTTCTTTGTCTACGAAGAGAAGACCATGGACGAGATCGATTACCGTGCTTCCCTTTGTAAATACTTCATTCGGGGACAGCAACGTTGCGAAACGTTCTCACAGCGTTATTCAAATTTCTGGGACGCAAATATTATTATTTTTCACTCTCAGGTTTTGTAAGGCTCGCGACGCAAACGACTTTCTTGGAACTCAATTTCCGCTGTAATAAATCATCACGGAGTCTGTGTAGTGTAATAGTAGTTGCATTGATTTACCTCTGGATCGGGATCGCATACATTTGCATAAATTATTTTGTAATTTCTTGCCGAGCGGGGGGGCGCAGTGATTAAAACAAATATTTCAAACTGTGTATAAAATGCAGCAAGATTTAATCGGAAGTATACAAAGTTAACGAAATAATTTATTCGCGATTCTTTTTGTTTTTCGATGGTTGCCACCCTCGACCCGCCGTGACAGTATCATTCTTCCATGGAGCTGGGAGAAAGTGTTTCCGCCGGTCTTCGACGTGAAGTCATTCGATTTCAGGGTTAGAATATTAAAATAGAAACCCTCCTTCTCCTTTCTCGAGGGGTTGCGTTAATATTGCAGATCATCCATGGGAAACCGTCGAACTCGGAGACGAAGGAGAAAACGACGAGTATAGCACGGCGACCCGACTTGAAAGTGTGATCCACTTCGTGCTGTCTTGCACTTCGTTGACTCTGACTACTGACACAGCCCGACTTCATTTTTTACTCGCTCTCCGAAACGTTCCACTCCTTTTCAATTTCACTAGAACGAACTAATTGCATCTGACCTGTCTTTTAATTTAACAATGATCTTAAAAACTAACAAGCACATGGACAATGGTGACTCATGTCTTCTCCGTTTAATAATGGCTGAAGGAAATCGATGTATTTGCCATATCGATTGTTAGACGTACACACACACACACGGTTAACTGGAACTGGCCATGAACGAGTTGTCCATTGATTTTCCATAAATTGTAAAAATATCGAGCTAGGTTGAATTGCAGGAAAGAATGGCAATAAAGAATATAGTAAAGAGTAAAAGAAGAAATATATATCTATATAAATGTTTAAATAAATAGTAATTTCCATCCTGTTCCACGTGCACATAGAAGCTGATATCTAATTTCAAGGCATGTTTCGGCGTTTCTGTTTTTGTTTCTATCGATCTCCCATACATCAACAGAGAACGAAGCTAGTAATGGTGTTCCCATTTAAATGGACCGGTCGAGATACTATTGAATAATCGTCGCTTAAATTCGCTGTTTTACTCTGGTGCACGATTATTTTCTCTGCTCCTCTGGTATCGTCCGTATATTTGCTGTCCCGCTTTTGTTTACGTTCCCGCGTTCGTGCGGGAACGTTTTACATACATTTCGGTGTTCATAATGTTACGTTTTTGGATCGCAATATGTTTGATACGCTCCCGTTGTTGTTTCGCTTTCTCTGCACCTCTGGGATGCATATTGCATTAAACATCAGAGACGCGAGAAGGGAGCACTGGGCTTTTAAATATTAAAGAGCTCCACGTAGCTGGAGAAGAATCAACGATGGGGAATTTCGTGCGGCCGATTCCGCGAGCATGCACAATTTAATTTATTATAATGCACCACGTTTTATTGTATTCCATTATCTTGTTTTATCTTCTTACGTTATTTCGTTCTCCATTATAATCCCCCTTCGAATGAATCGCTGGTAATATCCGGTTTCATTTAAATAAATAGACGTGCACAATAATTGCAATATTGCTGTCGTCGTAAACAGCTCTCGAATTATTATATAATGTGGGCATATAGTTCTCCATTCTAGCCACCGATTATTACAATTAGGCGGCTTTTAAATTTTCAAATTAAAAATGCATTAATACCATGCGGCGAATTAAAAGTACAATTTTTTTCGTCGCGGTGGTGCGAGGACTAATTGAAACTGAAAATCGGTCAGATCTAGTTACTTGCTCTCTTACAAGTACATAATTTATAAATTAATTTGTTGTAGAACATCAGTGATGTCATAATATCATAAATACCTACGAATTAAAACGTTTCAGAACTAAAATAAAGGCGTTTGATGGATTGGACAGTAGAATCATTTCGAGAAAACAAACAAATTGTAGAACAACTCTACATGACACTATTTTCCGTCCAAATTCTAAAAATGAATCCATGACGTGGCATGATGGAAATCCATCTGAAATTCGTGAAACTCGATGTTCGTAAAATGGTAGTGAGCGTGTGAAATTTATATTCGCACAGATTTTTATTTGATTCGATATAGAATTGATTTTGATGTTCTCTATATAGCTTTCACTCACAGAAGTGTGTAAAGATAAACGAGGACAAAGGGTCAAAGAGCGTCCAAATATAAATCTGTAATTAATGGACCGCACAGCATGACAGCATTCTCAGTTGTCATGAAATTTCTCAATGAAATTAAGCAGCTGACAGCGGAGCTAGCATCTCGTGTTTACTAAGAAAACAGTGTTCTGTGTGGTGTACAATATCACCTTCTCACCAATAATATCTGTACAACTATATTACGTTTATTAATACGCGCGAACATTGTACTTGGGACTGCGACGAAAGGTTAATTAGAATCTCTTAGTCTAGCCTGTTAATTCGATTCTCGTTCCGTTTGTCTTCCATCTGTTGCATTCGACTACGTGCATTTTAATGTAGCATTTTAATACATACGAAAAATTTCTTAAAAAATGTAATTTCTCAAAAAGTGCACAAAAGTTGCAACAGGTTAGATAAATTCTCGACATTTTTCAAGGGAAAGAGAATTGTCTGGTACCTCCTGGGAACATGAGTGAAACCTTGGGAATATGCATAAAAATTTCATCATTTCTTCAGAGTAACAAGAAAAGTTCACTGTAACTAAATATTACAATATTTTCGAAATACAAATTGTTTACCGATTCTCCAAGAAGAGGATATTCGTAACTATAATTTCCCGACGGATAATCATGAATTCTTGAATTCTTATATTTCGAGTTTCTGTCAGGTTTTCGGGGAATCGCTTAAACGCGAATCATTCGCACATTTCGCCGGCCGCGTGTCCTGGTTAATAATGTGCAGGGTTTCGTTAGCGTCGGTTCGCGAAACTGCATCCGTGCTTCCGCATCAAGTTGCAATTACAGTCTGGCAGGTACACAGGGACGATAGGAAGGGGCGGGAGGGGGAGAGCCACCCTTCGGACCTTTCATCCGCTTTGCTCTTGCTTTGTCTTTAAAGAAACTGTCCCCCTCGTCCAGCTTTCTCGTGGCGCAACCCTAGCTGTCGCGCTATCTCGGCCGTTGACGGTGTGCGTCGGAACTTTTGTTCCAGTTTACATGCTCGCCGGCGAGTATTTGCGAAAGAAGAAGACGGCGAACTGCCGCGTTGAATGGTAGCGCGAAGGACAGAGAGCTCGAAAGAGGGTTTTGTCGGCTGTGTGTTTGTCGGGAGAAGAGGCGTCGTTAGTGCCGGGGGCGCGATTCCGCCTATCTCTGTCGTCCGTTTGTCCGTCAGAAGCACGCGACAACGCGGAAAGAAAAGCGGCGACGTGTGTACAGGCTGTTTCAGTTTCTGTTCTGTGCATACCACGCCATGACGACGACGACGACGACGACTCGGCCGGTTAATAAAGCTTTCAAAGAGAAACGAGCGAGTTTTGACGAACGGTTTCAACCGCCCTGCTTGCCTGCTTGCCTCGCTTTCGAGATGTTTGTGTGCGCGCACGCTTTTTTCGCAGGCTAGCTGCATGCTCCGCTGGATCTGGGTTAAGTTTAGCTTACGGTTAGGCTGGCGATGCTTAGGCACTCTGGCTCTCCGGCTTTGTGCGGATGGGTCTGGATTAGATCTGGGTTAAGTTTGGTTTTGGGCTAGGATAGATAGGAGAGGCTTCGGGCGAGCTTTCTGGAGCTAGGTCTGGGTTAGATCTGGGATGCGTTCGTACCTTGTGTGGGTTTCTTGAAGCGTGGATCTGCTAGGAAAGTAAGTGAACATAAGGATTTTGACACAAATGATGAGAAAATAAAACTTGTATTTTTTATATGGCTACATTTATTTTAATGCTTAAATATTGAATGAAAAAAGAAAGGCGTAACATTCATGTTTGTTAGACTTTTGTTCAAAATCATCGTGACGAGAGTGTGGCTCGTTTAAATACGGCAAGGGGTTAAACGAACTTATGTGCTTTGTTTTCTATACTGCAGTTTTTTGATAATGTCTCATTCTTTTGGTGGAAATATATTCTACAGTGTTAAGCTTGTTATAAAATATACGTTTCTAGCGCTGTATGATTTTGTTATGTACTTTTTCAGAGATCTGCCTTCCACAAAAATTTCATCGAAATTGTTGTCAGGTGCTACGCCATTGTAAGACGCACATGTTTGCCGTAGTATACCGCAACCGATTTCCCCAAAACTGAATATGTGTAAACTTAGCATGGCAAAGCTTAGCTTAGCTCAGTTTAGCTTAGCTTAGCTTAGCTTGCTAGTGTATCCGGGTCTTCAGACTATTGGGCTAGGTCTGGTTTTGAATCAGCGTTCTGGGTCCGATTTGCAGCATAAGATTGTGTATGATAAATATGTGTATGATAAATTGTGTATGATAATGTGGAAGATCATAATCTCGTCAAAGTCTTTCAGACTATTTTCCATACGAATTCAGGATGGTCATAAATACATCAAATTCGCGGAGTAGTGATTAGATTTTCAATGCCCGAGGCACACGTATTATTGGATTAGCATTTCGCGCTGCTCCTTGTTTTAACGCTAGCTCTACAATCAGCTTTATTAGCGATTCCTCATTTGCGAACCGATGCTTGCTCATATAGCATGAAATTTCTAGATGGTTAAAAGTTTGATTCACTTTAATGAGCTTTTTATTCCTTTGAAACTTTACGCAGCTCTCGGATAGAGTAAATAAATTTCCGTTTGAAATTGCAGTTTCTTTAAGTTCATTTATAAAATCCTATGATTCTGCTGAACTGGCTATAAAGCAGTTTTAGAGGATCTGTGCGAAGAAGTTGAATGAACGTGTAAGATGGAAATTAGTTTAAAATCAATTGCAAAATTTGTACTCCCACAAGCAGACAGACAGACAGACAAGAAACGAAGCTAATAAAAACGTGGTAAAATGCTGATAGAGATAGAGGAGCGAAATTATTCAAAAGAATAGTGATTTTACAGAGAAAATATGTGTACGGTGTCGAGCAACATTTTTCAATTTGTATCCCAGTTGAAAAATGAAGTTACGCGTAAGTAGACGAGCCTGACGTGTGCTTCGAATTGTAATCGATAACGTGTCTGACAAATGTTGGCCATTTCTACTTACACTCTGACACAATATTATTTTCTGTCGCACAATAACGTACGATTTTACACAATGAATATTTTTCGAATCTACATAAATTACTCCATCAGGATGTCCGTCTAATTTTATTCACGGAGAATGACCACATCTCTCGAGAACTATGTGATTGCGAATTAACTAAATTGCTAGGCTTTGTGTATCAGTGGATATAAATTAACAGCCACTGGCAGCGGCGCCTGATTCCTCGTCCAAGAGTGAATTACTGGCAGAGATTTCATAGATCGTTCGGAACGAAGCAACCTTGTCAGTGCAAGGATTAATTTGCCCAGAAAAAATACCCTGGTTTGTACCCGTTCCTCGACCATGTTAAAGTAGAGTGCGGCATACTTGCATCGGAAAAGGGACAAAAATTCTAAGATTATTTTCTCAGCCTCGTGAAAGTCTTGTCTGGAGCCGCGACACTCCGATGCCTCTTTGCAAAAAAAGGAGGAGAACCCTTTTATATTTTCAAATTGATTATACACAGTCAAATGATTAGACGCAATACACTTTCGTACCTTGAACATGGTTATGGAAAATATCAGAGTCTGAATTTTCAGTAACGTTCCTGACATAACACAATATCCATCGTGGAGAAAGAAGATGCCGATCGCCGTCGTCCTCGAAGGGTTAATATTTTCAGCGGAGCGATTCTCAAAACGGCGAATATAGGGACGTTTTGCGCGACTCCGCATTCTTTCGCGAAGGATCCGGGCGAATGTATACAATTGATTTCTCGGGATAGTGAAAAGACGCCTGGACCGATTTTCGGAAAAAAGGAGCTTGCTCCGGGAGGAGCGAAGGAAGCGATATGGAACGGAATGAGAACGCAGCGATCCGATTTCGATACGATTTCTATTCTATCCGCAGAAACTCACCGGATCGGAATTCCACCAGCGAATTCCTTCATGGTTTCTGTACATCTCTCACGGATTTGTCAATAGCAAACGTTTTCTCCTACCACTCCCCTCCGCAGCTGTCTCGACTGGTTCGGGATCGATCGATCGATTACCGAGGACTTCTCTCATGGCTTTCTTTGTAAATTGAAAATTGAAGCGACGGATAAGTGCAGCCGGGGATCATGGTTTATTCAGTTCGGGGATAAATGAACCTTTCAGCGTCCATATTATAGCAATATTTTCCACGGGATTTTATTCAAAGTGTTTCGAATGAAGCGCACTTGTTCACAGAGGTTATTGTGGCAGTATTTTTTAAATGATTTACTGAACAGCCTCACTGTAGGTAACTTATTTAATTACTATCGTTAGCGATCAAAGTGAATGTAAGTAAGAAATCTATTTTACCGGCTAGGCCGATTTGGTACCTATAACATATAAAGTTTTTTTCTTGAGATGACCCCAAGAACACTTTAACCTTCAAACTAAGGGCCACGGAAATCGTAATCCGACTTTATAGATATCTGACTCCGTTTCAATCTACCTAACAACAAAATGAATATACACAACAAAGTGAAAATGTATTATTTAAACGAAAGAAACAATTTTTAAAAATTTTTATTACATCATTCTACCTAGAAATACTCGAAGAAAAATCGGTTGGAAGGATGCCATGCATCGACAACAACTGCGGCAGATTTTTAACGATACACCCTTTGATTTGCATTCGATGTTCGAGAAGTTCTCGAGAGCCGAGTATCGCAGCCTCAGTTTCTTCACGATAGGCGAAGTTTCGAATCGGAGATAACGAAATCTGTTCGGGAACGCGAGAGGAAGCTCGAACGAGCGTGTTAAAAGGCACGATGGAAATTTTACAGGGGTATCGATAAGCGGCAGGATGACAGTGGTCGTTGCCAGGCACGAGGGGAAACCCGGTAAACCGACAGCGATTTCATTATCAATTTAACCAGCCGCTGAAATATGGACTGATCGATAATCCAATCCAATTTCAGTCTCATTCGTTATCCGTCTCGAGACTACTGAGCGATCATTGCCGATATTTCAATCCGAATCGCGCACTTCCGGCCACGGGAAGGAAAGACGTCCGACTGGGACAGGCCAATAATCCTTTTACTTTCCGGAACGGTTCTGCGCAAACATTTCGATCGAAAATTGTTTTTATCGATCTCCGAACAGCGTCGATGACAATCAAAATACTCGACGGGAAAATATTCTGCACTTGCATTGCAAGCTTCCTATAAAGACCTTTCAGACCTTTATATACCTGCAAGCTTCCTTTAATTCATAAAATTAGTCATCTGATCTTGCTTTGGTGTGCAAAATGTTTCAAAGTGGATGAATACCTAAAATTATGGATAATGATCGAGTTTCTGTCAATTTTCAAAGCCACTCGATTTATAAATTTATATTGGTGTGGAAATTCATTGAAACATTTTACGTTACTAAAATGGTTCATTAATTACTAGACAGCGGAATATAGTACTTTTCAATTCTTCTAATATTTTTACTGTTTTAAATTGCACCTACTCATTTTTGTTGCATAAAATTATTATGCATAAAATTTATTCAACTTTCATGAGCACTACTTTCATGAGCTAATAACTGTTTAACCAGGTCTCGCCGTTCTACAATCAATAAAAACGCTGCAAGCATAACTAAATTATAGAGACACACGACACAGTCACTGTAAGTGATGTTAAAATTGATTTACGTCGCAGCAACGTTACGAAGCCTCAGAAAAGGTAAAGGGCCCTCGCAGTTTCAGCGATCGTGGCGATAAGAAAATGGATTTGAACGCGTGATGGATCAAAGGGTCGCGAAAGCCCATTCGCAAAATTTCATTTCCGCTTTTACCCGTCTTCGCCGAGCCGATAATCGAGAAATACCGACGATGACCTGGAAACCTTTTGTTATAATGGATGAGGAGGGAACTAGCGTCGCTCGTTGGTAAGTTCGATATTCGCGAAGATAATTTTCGCGATCCCGTGGCCACGCGGGAGGACCGAACTCCGGAGTTCAGTTAAATACGAGCTACTTTGAAAATTTTACGAACTGAACGTGCGGGAAATATATCGGCGACGAGCTTGAAAGTGTAATGAATCGGCGATCGAACTATGGGAGATAAATGGGAGATAATGATTTCGGGAATAGGTTTTCCTAATCTCCATTAGTGGAGCTTCTACTCGAGACAGAAGATCGATCGAGGTGATTTTTCGATCGTTGCCAATATCGGGCGCTACACAAAATTAATTAGCACTGTACTGAACCACTAGTCTGAAAAATCGTGTAAAATCAGTGTAGTTCGTGGGTCTGAAACTGAGTTGAAATTTATAATCCTTTTAGAAATCGTAATTTAGTTGAAGCAAATATGATGGAAAGGAATTTGCGTGATGAACAAATTATTGATATAATTCAACTACGATTGACGAGGCAGTTAATGCATTTTCGAAGAAGAATGTGTTGATACGAATTTTTGTAGCATTTTATAAATTCGCGGTTGCCACTAAGGTGGTGTGAATATGACAAAAAGGAATTTCAAAGATGAGCAAATAGTTATATAATAGTTATAATTATTGATACAATTCAACTATGATTGACGAGGCAGTCAACGCATTTTGCAAGAAGAATGCGTTGATTCGAACGTTTTGTAGCATTTTGTAAATTCGCAGCTGCCACTGAGTGGTGGTGCACGGGTCTCGGATATTCGTGAAAAATGGCGGATTATTCGAGTGTGCAAATACGTGTCCGATGATGTGTCTAGCGAAGCCGTCGCGGTGTAGCGGATCGATCGAGGATTTCGTCGCGGCTGCAGTTTCGGCGGGTCGCCTGGTCTATAATTACACTGTGCAAAAACAATCCGTAGTTCATGATGCATCGGGACGATGCGTGTTTCTCGGATCGACGAGGTAATTAGGCCCGCGGCCAAGACCACTTCTCGAATTGTGCGCCGAATGTGAACAATACGGCCATTCGGCTCGCCTTGAAAATTCAGCAAAATTAGCGGTCCACGCGGAATCAATCTACTTTGTCGATTGAAACGTTGCTGACCGTGATGGCCGTCGATTGGTCACCGGGGAAATCAATTTTGAAACGTCACGGTATTCTCTCACTGGGAAAATAGCCTTCGATATTCCTCCCACCGTGAGACATTAACCCTCGTTGTCTCCTTAAATTCTCCCTTTCGTGTCGCGTTCAACGCTACACTCTATAATATATTCTGTGTTTCAATTACTTCTTGAAATTTATTTATTCTTGTCATTTATTCATAATTTTGTTTGAATGAAATAGATCCGAAGAACAATAGAACTACCAATGTCAAACATATATTCCTGATTTATCCTTCTACAATTGTTGAGATTATAAAATTATTTTTATGAGAAGTCACGGCAGGAGAAGAAAATATCGACTATTAATTTAGCATAGAGCACACAAGAAAAGAAAGAGATGCAAACCAAAATTGAGCCCAAAGAGGAAATCCGAATTGCCAGCGTTATTAAACCTTGCAAATTCGTACGAGGATGAAATTTTCCGAAAAACGTGGAGAAAGCAACGATCGAAGTTCGCGGGGCCAGCTGAGCGAAAGAAAATATCGATAGGTATACCGAAATTGCGGATTCGCTCGTATTTCGATCGGCAAGCATATTGAACACGGTAAATCCCCTTTGAAAGTGCCGCGTGGTGCGCGCCCCCACGCTCTTCTCGTAATTCTGTCAACGCCGGCAAAAGTGAGGCTCGAATAAAAATGATGCCAGCCGGGAGACAGAACGACTCGTTCCCGGGTCGAAAGTTGGTCGAGCACCAGCGCGACGAGAGTTATGACTTACGGTGGAAACCTTTTGTCTTTCGACAATGGGCCGACTTGGTTCTATTGCACGCCAGCCTTGTCATCGTACCTAGACCCTCCGACTTTCCTAGTTGAACCCCCGCTGTGACCGCCGGTGTTCCTGACAGATAAGAGTTTTATAAGCAAGATCCGCCGGCATTCATGCCCCCGCGACGTTTCATAGACTGGAAATTGCTTTGACTCGTTGATCGAACGAACCGACGACTCCTTACCTCCCGAATCTTGCCTGGGGACACAATTTCTGAGGGGATGGCGAAACAACGTGGAAACAGCGACCAAATTTTCCTCCATATGATTCTCGCTCAAAATATGGGGATGTCTCGAAATATGCGAGAAATTCGGAATCTCGTTGCCCGTCGGGTACATATTCCTTCATTTCTTGTCTTGTAAAATGTGAAAGAGAAGATTTGTATGAAAGTATTACCCAACATATTCGCGATAGTTCGCAATCCTGGCCACTTTGACGACGTATAAGTGTTCGGTTGATAGTCAAATTCGATGACGAAGCAGGGAGATTATCGTTACATATTGGATGCAGGAGGCTGTATTATTAGTTATTATATTCTATATAATATAACATATTATAATATACATATACAATATATACGTTATGTTACGCTAGGTTAGGTTACATTATATTATATATAAAAAAAATAATTCTGGCCAGCTAGATTGATCAATTACCTCACTGTGCGTCGGCGCGCGTGTAACCCAGTTCTAAGTGTGCATGTTTTCGCGCGTGGCCGCGACATGGGAAGAAAACGAGGTCGAGGGTGATTTCGAGCATATATAGGTGGTTTTGTTAAATGAATATTAATGCGTCGAGCCTCCCTTTCACCTTCCTTCGGGGTTTTATTCGACCGCCACCGCCGCCCGGGAAACCCAACATCTTTTGTTTGCCGGTGCTGGAGAGCACGGACATGCAAATCGAAGGGAAGGATTCGCGTGTTTAGCAAATACCGCGATGATTGCGTGTATCGGCTGGTCATGAATTATGCATCCTGGAGACACGCGGATTCGCCTGCCCCCGCTCTCGTTAATAACCGTTCGGTACAATTAATAAGACCGTTCTCGCGCCGTCCAGCTGTTTCGTGGCGGAACAATTCGTTACATATTTTTCATGCGAGACCTTATTCATAATGTAATTTAATAAACATTAGATGAATACTGTTACATTACTTTCAACCTATTAGTAAACATATTAAGACAGAAAATAAATTTCTATTTCATTCCAGTATGTTGCAATTGCAGGTAGAACAATTTTATTTTGCATGAAGACACGCTGTCTATTTATGAGCGACTTACTCGATCTTACGAATTTCTTTAATTCGTTTAAATGTGAATCTAACAAAAAAAAGTCTCGAAATTCAGAAGGCATAGAAACTTGAAATTTGGTACACACGTAGCCGTTAGCTGAAAAGGGTGCACAAATATTCTTTCACCCCGGGAAATCCTACGGGAATGATGCTAGTATTCATAATGAAAGTTGGTAGCAGCTTTCGAGTTCGGATTAATTTTCCGAAAATCTATTTAAGCTGATCCGAGGTTGAGAATAGATGCTAGAATAACAGGAGGATGCCAGAGACAAGATTCCGCGGATTTAACAGGCAATAATTCAGATCAGAACGCGATTGTTCAGCCAGGTGGCACTCAGTTTCATCCCGGTAACCCTGTTTTCGCGAGATTTCACGTTACCAGGGGGACTAATTTCCGACTCGTCAAACAAGCGTACCGCAAGTAGGATGCATTCTATTTACCGTCGTTGAACGAGGTTTAAAGTTTCCACTAGCCGTGACTACATTATTATCGTCGACAACTAAGAACACAACGATGTATACACACGCTATAAGTCCAGCATAATACGCGTTGACGACCATTGTTGGCCCTCCCCGCCCGGCTGAATTTTCATCAAACTTTCCGGAACATCAGCCTGCCTCGGGGAGGATCTATTGTGTTGACTGCCGTTGAATAAAACGATTATATATAATCGGTTCGGTAGACGATGTTGCCAGGACTTTTAGAACGTTATTGTTAACATAACATCGTTTTAGGACGCTTAAGGCGTTCTTGCCCGTTTCCGCGATAACAGATGGAACTTTGAATCGCGATCCTGCGACAACTATGAATCTTCATCGAAATCTTGTCATTTATGTGTGAACCAGCCTGTTCAACAATTATAATAATCCACTAACTTTACCGGCTGGAGCGAGACATTAAAGACAATAAAGAAATTCAATTCATTTTACTTCATAATATAGGTCCTTCAATAACAACAAATCGTCTGTATCCAAAGAATAAGTATCCGGTGTCAAAATGACGTTTTCTAATATTTCTAATGTAAGATTATCGAGAAATTTATTTCTCCGAGTATATAATATTATAAAATAAAATTTTAAAATGGCTAAAAATTTGGATAGACGCGTTCCTCTGTAACGTGTAAAATAGTCAGTGAGCCTACTGTCAGATAAAAAAGGATCCGTGCGAGACAAGGGCGCGGAGAGGATCGATAGTGAATTATTAAAGTCTCGGGCGGGCTCGGTTTGTTTGGTTCGATATCCGAGGGTGGTCCGGGTGGGGGGAGGAGGAGGGCATCCGTTCCGAAGAGCAACATCCGATTAATCCAAGGAGACTGATTCCGGCAAATTCTCGTCGGCGGGCACACCGGCAAGTTTTCAATTTGTCCGCGAAAGCGTTCTCGATGCAATTTAACTTTCTGTCTCGTTATTCTGCGACCGGCGGTGTCACTGTGCCGCACAGCACAGACACTGCGGATGGTATCCTCGCCCCGGAAACCGATGGGAAACCATCGTTTCCGCTCATTTCGTCCCTCAAATGCGTTAATCTTCCCGGTTTTCGTGCCGGGAGCGTTCGTCCTTTACCACGCGGCCGTTCGGTAACAGCCAGATAGGATATTTCGTGCACGTAGTCAATTTACTCGACTAGATGAGCTGGCTTGCCAGATGATGGATTCCTCGACAGGACGACATCCCGTCGGCATCGGGAACCTACAGATAAGCGGCCGAGAGGGGCGTCCGGGGATGACGGGGGTTGTACAATGGTTACGTGCATTCGGTCCGCGGATCAGAGAACATTTACCACAGTCATTGCCATTGTCTGAAGTGGAGGCTAAAGCGGATGAATGGACCCAAGAGTGCAGATAAACTCGTCTACCTTTCTTTGTGGCCGCCCACCAATCACGGTATTTTGTCGATGCGCATGCTACGTCGCTTCTCCTCCCGTAAATACTAGGAGAATGGGGTAATGGCGGTCATTTAAGGGGACATTACAATCATTCTCTTTCGAATATTTTAATCACCTTTATGGGACTGATAAATTGATGACAAAACATTTTTTGAGTCCGTAATTTTTTTGACATACATCTTAAGTCTTCAAATACAAGACAAAATTTTTATATAATTTTGTAAATGATTTTTTATAAGGGTTTTTTTTGCAGCTTCATAGAAATCATTTCAAATATTTTGATCTGCTGGCGTGCACGAAATTGTTTAACGCTGTTGTATCTGAAAAGGCATCTTTTTTTTATTTAGGTCTGATTGGATACCTTGATTTGTTATTTTTCGACGAACTGCAGTTTATAATTGCCAATTAATTCGACACGAATAGATTTATGGATTTCCAGGTCACGAATTTTGAACATTATTATAGAATGTGTAATATGTGTGTTGCAAATCTTTTGGAAAATGTATATCTGCGTAGATTGGTGTTAGCGATCAACGTGCAACCGATTTTTCCCTTTAATTTAGTTTCTCGAAATTGAGTTACGGTGCAAACAAATTCCTTTGTACGTGGGAACCGCACGTACAAAGTTGTTTGTTCAACAATGTACCTTCTCAGTCTCATTTAAACTGCAAATTACCATTAACGGTAATGCTCGCACGATCGAAATACAGAGTCAACGAATGATTGATTGAAGGTCATCAACGATGCAGAGACGTTTCAATTAACACGTGATCCTCGTGCAAATAAACGCCGGGTAATTAAATAGAAAACTGCTCTTGAATTGGAGATCGACTCTTGGCGTAACTGCGGACCTGTAATACATTGTTGATTTTGTATATTGCAAAAATATCAAAGAATCCATGATAGTTTCTTATAATAGAATTGCTTAAAAAAAATGCTTCAAAGTTTGCACTCCTAAAAAATTCTGTTAACCTCTTTTATTTGAAACATAATCGCTTTCGGCTTAAAGCATTATTTCCACGCAAACATCCAATATGGCTGCCATCGGTAACCGAACACTCGGCGCGTGTTCAGTCGAATAATATCAAATATCCGCGAAATTAATTTTCTGTGACAAATGTCATCATTGATCCCAAAGAACTAGATTTTTAATTTACAATTACATATTGCGTAAAGTTGCGTTTATAGGAAAATTTATTCGTTGGAACATACATACATATATGTATTATGGTAAAAGCGTCTAAAAATGTGACTAAATATGTTCTTGGTATTTTTATAAAATAATCCAAAGTAGCCAATTGTTTCAAAAAGAGTTTAGAAACATGGATTTTTCGAAATTGTCGAAGTCCAACATTCCGCAGACAATTTTTATTTCGCATAGAAATCCGCAATGGCGTCCGTTCGCAGCTCTCGACCAAACGACGTTATCGAAAATGCCGCTCGGTTAGCGTCGAAGAAAAGTGATCAAAGTCGATCGAGGTCGGCCGATTTTCCAGTCGAATTAATCATCGTCGTCGTTGACGGCCGGGAAACACGGTCCGAGTAAATACGTTTCGGGAGCGTATCGGTTCGTGCACGCGTCACGAGCATGTAATGATCAATTACAAGGCAGGGCGCGATGATTTAATAATGTTTTGCCGTGGCACAGCGAACAATTCTGCCGCGCTGTTTAGAGGTCTCTGCGAGATAATAGCGAGATCCGTCGCTAATTAACGAAGTTATCTGCTCGCCATCAAATATCAGAGCGCGACCGGTTTGTTAATGCGTTTATCGATGGATTGGATAAACACGGCGAACGAAGAATTATCGGTGGAAAGTAGTATAGCCCTTTAAACTATTATACAGTATCATTCGAGTTTTACGCGATATCCTCGTTAAAACTATCAGTCTGCAATCTCCGCGTCCGATTTTCAATTTTTCCCGGAACGGCGTAATGCACCATCGAAATTACATAGAGCTCGTTCAATAATGTATTAAATATTTTAATGGCCGAATAGCGCATAGAATTTTCGATTAGCAATTACTGAGGAATCTCTACTCTGTAAAAAAATTAATGACGGGGCAATAATAGTTTCATTGCGGTTTAAAGTCGAGTTGATAACGCGAATTAATTAAATCGCGATGGGAAATATCTCGATCGCGCTCATGAGAGAATTAAAAAGGGGAACTCGTTTAAGTTATAATTAAATTCAGTGTTACTTTCCGGAAAACAATCGAATTCGTTTGTTCGTACGTGTTCGCGTAATGAGATGATTAATGAAATTACTTAAACTATGTCCTATATTATACGGAATGTTAATAAGACAGAAATAAATACAGAAATTATTTTACTTTGAACGAAAGCAATGTACTACGAATGTATAAAATCTGCAGTGGCATAATTAATTGATTACTGGATCTTACGCGTTCACGACAGAAAGGAATAGCTGCAGTTTATATTAGGAAAACAATTAAGAAATAATTTCGGACAATGATGAATGATCACGTGCTATTTCCAACATTTCCCGAAAGAGTTACTGGACTAAATAATTGAACGACGCTACTTGAAGCCGTCGCAAATGCAAGAAAGATCGCGTGGCTCGTTTATCAACATAATTTCGCCGGCCGAACTATTATTTCCGGCTGTACGCGTGTAAAGACGCTCGGCCATTCCTGTTTCAAACGGTAGACCGGCAGCACCGTGCTAAAGACACACCATTATTCGTTTTAATTTATGTGAGGACTGGGTGCGTCGCTGACTTCTCGTAATCTGAGTTTTACGCGAGTTTCTAGCCAACCGAACAAAGAAAAATGGACCGCGTCCGAGAATGAGAATTCGCTCGCCGCTCGCTGGAAAGGTTCGTTAAGGAAAGAGGGTTCGCGAGCCGAGTTTGGAACATTTTCGCACGCAGACTTCATTTCCATTTGTGTGGTCATCCTCCCTCTCTGTCTCTTTCGTTTTTTAATGTGCGTGAACTCGCGCTCGACATTTCTAGATGAATAACGAAAATCATGTGGAAAAAAATTCTGAAAATGTTTACCGTTCGTCAGTTTAACACTTTACCTACCGGAAGCGTATTAATAGGATTTTCAATAACCGTACTGTATCAAAAGAAAGCATAGAAATTTTCTTCTACATTGCAATCTTAAATGAAACCGTTAGCTGACGTTATTGGAGGTGACTTGTTAGTTCACAATAAAAATTGCTGTTGCTATTGAAGGTTCCATTAAAAAGTGTTTAGACATGTACCATGGATTTTTCAAAATTATGCAATAATCACCGGTCGGTAATGTGTTAAGAGAAATCTCGTTGTCAGCGTCTCAATTTGCTAAATGCTGATCGCCCAGCACACTGTTCGCACTCCTATGATACTTTAAAGCCTTCCGACAGTTTATGCAAGTAAGAACTCGTGGAAAACTGCAGCCAATCCCCCGAGAAAATTAACGGGAAGGCCGTTGCAGTCCCCGTTTAACTCCCTGGTTCAACCTTCTCCCACCATCGAACCGCCTTCAAACTTAATTATCGTCTCGCAATTAACGAGCGGTCACGCTCGCGAATTAGACAGTTTTCGAACTGGCAGGAAAGTTCGACCAGCAGCGTCATACCATAATGCAATTGGTCGGCGGATGCTCACCTGTGCGCACACGCGGCATACGCTGATTGCGCATCCATCCTGCAAATAGTCGAGGCTTTTGCGAACTGGGCCTCGTATGACCCGACCAGGAAATTGGTAAAAGCACTTTTACCCGCGACAAGCGGCACAGGGCTGCCAAGTTATCGACAAGGTAACTGTGAAACGCGTTTAACCCGTTCACGGTGAGTGGAGGACCGTAATTATGCTCGGAACGGATCATTATTAAATTATTCGACAACTACTTGTATTGTGTTAGGCGGCCGATTTTTATATTTGCTGGGAATATTGCTGCGCTTTCTGCCGTTCATGAGGAGGATTTTTTAAATTGATCATAGATAGACAGTGGGTTTTATGCATTTATATAACATTAGAAGAATTTAAGAATACACTTACATTATTCTCAACCTATTCAAAATATTAAGAAAGAAAATCAATTTCTATTTCCCTCCAGTTTGTTGCAAATCGGTTAGACCATTCTTATTTTGCATGAAATCCGTTGTCTGATCACAGATTCCATTAAGTAGCGAGTCCCACTAATATTCGGACACTCTCAGAAAGACGACGACTTTTTGGAAAAATGTTATTTGAAAGATACGTTTCGCAGTTCTGTTGTCAATTATACATAGAAAATAAAAATCCGGAGAAATGAAAAAGAAGGTGAAAAACGGGGAGGGGAGAGTTCGAAGCGATCGGTCGCGATTCGTCAGGGCCGTCAGACTTTTTAATTGTTCGTGTCGCTCGTTATCGCGCTAGGCGTCGCGGAAAAATCTATCTGTTTCCAAAGAGAAAAACCGAACAGCAAAACCCAGGAGAAGGAGGAGGAGGAGGAGGGAGAGCGAGCCAGGTGAAAATAGGATCGGGAATGCTAAATCGCAGTTAATTAGAATTTAGCCGGCCCCCGTTGTTATTTTCGTCCCGGGCGTCCGCGTGAGACCGGCTACCGCGGTTCGCCGAGGTGGCGGCTTTAAGGGGATTTCATAATTAGCAGCGGTCGTACGGGCTCATCCAATAAAGGCGAAACCCTCGCGGTACAACCTGCAGACCTGCAAACGTGCGTTGGAAGGCCGGCACGCGATACGGACACGGGACTAACGGACGTTGCATTATCTCTCTTTCTCTCTGTGCATCGGAGAGAGCGTTCGCGGAGAAACGGACCAGAAACTAGAGCGGCGCTGTACAACGAACGGAGAACGCGTCGTTTTATCGAAGGAAACCGGCCTTAAATAACTCCGCACCCTTTCCTTGTGCCTCGCCTACCGACTACATGTACGCCGAGCGCGTTTTGCACCGCTGGGAACACCGCCCCCTTTGCACCGGAGTCTTACTAATGCACCTGGAATGCAACGTGTAATGGATAGTTTTCTACCATTGCACCGGATCCCTCTCTGTTCCACGCCGCGCTGAATTTATCCTGGTTTTCGGCTAACACGCGCGCACCGCCTCCGTATTCACCCGGCTACCAACATTCATATTGCAAGATGCGCGTCGCCTTTTCAGAACCCTAATAGAGAGCCGATTTTTTTATTATTAACCCTTTGTACTCGGAGCTATTTTAACTCGAAAATGAAACATCTCTTCTGTCGTAGAATATTTCCATTCTTTATGATTTTTTAAATTTTTACTAAGGATTAATTCCGTAATGTTCAACTCCTCAGCGTGTGCTGTGTTCATCACTATAACCACTGTAACTAAAATCGTTTTCGGAAAATGTTTAAAAAGATGGTTCCGGGTTTGCCGGTTATGTATGCAACAATGCGATAATTGAACGCGAAGATGTTTTATTATCTTTGCCTCGTATAAGGTATAAAGGGAAGAAAACCGGATAATAAACGCGGAATCTCCGCACTTTATCGTTTCGTTCTTTTGTTGGCAAACACAGGGGGTTGGGTGGGGTAGTAGCGACTGGTTCAATGAGGACCAATTTGCCGGATGGCCATTAAGCTACCTGCACATCCGCCATCCCGTTTCGAACATTACGAAAACAGCATTACAAAGAACGAGTGGCTGGTTAACTCCGTTTCGATGGCCGACCTCGAGAGGGTCTCGTTTTCCAGCGTTTCCCAGAAAGATGAGGCTTCAATCACTTTACCGTATTGGATATCTGGTAAAAATAGAATGGACGTCAGGAGTGTCTATAGGTTGGTCGAATTGAACGAATGTTACTGGAAATTGGTTGAACCGGTGGCTGCGTGTCGCGTCGGCTCTGATCAAAATCTTCGTCAAACAGTTTAAAAATTCTCAATAAAAGTTTTAAGAGCCCCGGGGAGCATGTCACTGAACCCTCTCTATCAGCGCCGCGCCGAGACACACAATGAATGGATTTATGGCCGACTGAGAATGGCAGAATTGAATAAAATGTCAAAGTTGTAGGGACAAAAGATGTGTAAGCAACAGAGGAGACTCGATAATCTTAAACAAAAGAGCCGCTCTCCCCAGAGAGCAGACGCTGAATTCTGTCTGATGTGCTGTCTGCAATGCAAAATTACGATAATAATAATTCTGTTCCAACTTATTCAATCTCTCGGATAAATATGATCTTGGAAAGGGGATATAATGTTTATATTCATAGATTATGAGTAGACTGCGGATTTTATGCATTTATGACAAAAATGGGTACGTACAATTTAAAACAGTGGACATGTAAAAAATATTTAAGGACCTCAATGTGTTAGTCTCAGCTTAATAGGATAATTAAAAGAAGAATACAATTTTTTTGGCTCCTGTGCCCTGCAATCCATGCAAACATTTTTTATTTTGCATAAAGATCCGCAGTCGAATTGAGGTAATGGGGATATAAGTGGTGGGAGTGGAGCGTGACTGGTTTAGACACTGACTGCCATTCAAATATCTTATTAAAATTTGGAGATACATTTGTATTTTCAAATAGCATTACGTACGTATATCAGATAAGTTTAATTTTCCAGTTAAAATATCTTCGAGTGCAAAAAAGGTTAAGATTCCGGAAACGGAGAAAAAACAGCGCGCGACAAGCAAAATGGCGACGAAGTGTTACACGCAGCTGCGACAGAGTGAGTTTATGAGCTGCCGTAAACATTGAAATTACGAGCCGCGAACTGATTCGCGGTTGATCGTCCCGTTGTGCTCATGAATCTTCCCATTTGCAACGAGTTCCCGCGCATTTGCATAACACGTCGCCGCGACGCGACTCGACGCGACGGGCCACGCTGATGGCCCCGTACGACCACCGCACCGGTACCGGAAGTCGCCATTTACCTTCCGCCTTTACAGGAGACATTGATTGCTGCGAATTTTATGGCGGACGCTTCGCAACAGATGAACACCTGGAAATTTTGTTCTCTTCTTCGGACAAATCGTAAACTGTGGTTTGATTTATCGATTGAATCAACAACTGGACACGTGTAATGTTACACAATATTTCCTGAACGATGGAGCACGCCTGGTATTTATGTGTTGCTTAACGATTTACATACTGGAAGCTTGTTTATATTTGTGAATTAAATCTAACGCATCTCAACAGCAATGTTATGCGTGCAAATACGTTTCAACGAACTTCCATATTTTCTTAGGAAATATTGTAGCGAACCTGGTATGTTGTTCTTATTTGTACACATTAAATTTGCATCTAAAGTACACGGGAATATAACGCACGTTTTAAGAACTTTCACGTTTTTTGATCAAACGATAAAGTACACTTAGCATTCTTATAGTTTTTAGGAGGAACATGGCGTAGGAATTTTGTTTTCCCACGTAAAAACACGTAAAAACGTTTCGTGTTTCCTTAGAACATTAAATTCAATACTCGTCGAATGAATTACCCGTTTTATCGCGGACGAGTAATAAAACGTCTGCATTTATTTTACATGGCCGTGGAATGGAGGGTAAAAAAAAGAAGGTGAAGAAGATATGCGGACAAACACTTAGGTTGTTTGTTATACCGGCACTCAGGATTCACACCCCTTTAATTAGAATACATAAAATCGTACGCAATGGAAAATCAAGTGTCACAATAAATTTTCGATAAAATTCAATTCGTGGTAAATGAATAATTATTTTAATTAGTTTTGTAATTACTATTATTTGTCGACAGACATTATTTTACATTTTACAAATATTGACACCGCCATTTTCGCGACCTCCACCGAGCGCGCAAAGCGTCGCCAATAATCGGAAAGCCCAACAATTAAGTCTGAAAAAAGGGGCAAAGGGGGGAAAACAGGTGAAAGAGAGCGCAAACGAGGGGACCATAATTTCCACGTTGCAGCCGCGTAAATCCCTAGACAGTTATTGACATCATAAAACGATATTAAAGCGGCGAAAGAGCGTCGGAAGCTTCTTACGGCACAAACGTCGGCGTTACGGGACCTCAAAGAAATTTTTCTCGCGAAATCATCCTCTCGAGTGAAATTCCTGTTGGAGGATCACACCCGCAGGAGCTTCGTGGAAGGGCGAGGGAATTTTTTCTCACCGTAATAAATACGAATCGTATTTTCCCGGCGAGCCGAAGAGAGAGAGAGAGAAAGATCGAGGGATTCGTGAAAGATGGATTTCCGCTCTGCGAACGGCTATCGAAGCTGCGGTTCTCGTTTCTTCTTTTTTTTTACAACTTGACGAAGGGATGAGAGAGCGGGGGTGGATGTGGGAGAGGCAGAAGGTCGAGAGCGAACGTAATTCCCGTACGGGCAGCGGAACGTGAAGGGCTCTCGAGACAAAGTCGATCGTACAGGCACAATGGAGAAGACGAGCCAGATACCGACCAGCAGAAAAGTTTTGGTCCCCGGCGTCCCCGGAAACGACCGACCGATCTTCCTTCCTCTTTCGCCCGGTTCGATCCTCGAGATCGAGAAACTACGTCCGCGACAGTCGTTGCGGAAATTTTGAAAGTTTTAGGGTCGGATAAAGTCGAAGCCACCTACAAAACTCGAGACAATTTCGACCACGAAATTTCGACCACGACGGTTTACACGATGTCTCCCGTTTTTGGATATGTACAACACGGATGTACACAGATACACGGTTTAGTCTCGATATTTTATGAAATGATTTTCGACTGGTGTTCATGGGATTTGCCGGTTTCCTGCGAGGTCCCTAGACAGAGGTGTTCGGCCCTTAGTTGGTCGAACTGGATTCTTGGCTCAGGAAGCTGTAGAATACTAAGTTGCTGCAAAATTAATTTCAAGGTCGAGAGGTCAACAATTTCTCGATTGCATCGTAAAGGAATGAAATCTGTTTGATAAATGAAAACACTTTATCATGATTTTTTAGGAGAACGGTTGAGATTTGACCCATGGTTCCTTCTGGGTTTTTGATCCTTGTGACGGGTGGAATACGATGCGATCAACAAACAAATTTTTGACCTTTTGACGTTCAAGGTCGAAGTTCACAAGTTTCATGTAGAATACGATGCAAAGAAAAAACGGTTGACCATGAAGTTCAAATAAAAGTTTCTCGCACACAAGAAAGCGAGAGAAACCGCTCCGATAAAACCGATAACACCGATCGAAAAAATGGTGTGGAGATTCGATTTGCGAAAATTCCTCGAAATTTTCGAGTTTCGCGCGTGGCGCGATCATTCGAGGTCGTGTAACCGAAAGTAAGAGGGAGGGTGATATAAAATCAACGGGATCCATCAAAAAGTCGTAAAAACGTTTATTTGTGAAAGTTCGCCGTGTTCTCCGAGTTCGAAACTCGCTTCAGTGAAGTTCGGTCTTTCGAGTTTCGCGAGCCACTAAAAAGCAAGAAAGAAAAATTTCCTCTTCGCTGATGACCTCGAAAAATGCCGGCGAAGTTTTATGAAAAGTGTTCTCACTTCGCTCGGACTGTTCCCCGTCGGTAAAATACGTTCATTTTAAAAAGATGAACCCTGTCTCGTTTGCGAAAAAAAAAAGAAAAAGAGAAACCCAGTGAAATTGCAGTTTCGCAAGCGAGCCGCTGCAAGTCCGGGTGGGAAACAAGGTCGCGGGGACTTAGAACCGGACGAGTTCACCGCCATTTTGTTCTCCGTTTTTAATAGGGAAAAGAGGGCAGAGATATACGTTGTCCCCGTTCCTCAATAAAAAAGAAGTATCGTCGAAATAATTCGGAGTTTCCGCGGATGCGGGGTTTTTCACGTTCATTGTTCGATCTCGTTCTATTCCATTATTTTTGCAATGCCGACCGTGAAACGGAGCTAGTCGCTCTAGTTTGTTAAAAATCGAGCTATTGTGCTGGCTCGACCTCGATCTCGTAGGTACACGTGTAGCTGTTGCCGCTTTCTTTTTTTTTCTGTGCGTTCTTTTTTTTAGCTTAAACAACGAGTGAAATTTTCCGAACGCACGCGAACAATTAAACGTACGAACCCGGTGTAACCGGCGCTGACGATGACAGTTCGATTGGATAGTGATCGACGGTTTTCGCAGCATAGTTTCAAGCGCGTTCGAAAGCTCTGCCGTGCGCTGGTGTTTTTCTGTACATTAATGTATAAGTAGATTTTATTCGATTTTATTAATAGTGTTTTTATAAAATGTTTCTTGTTCGTCGCCGTGTTGCGTTTTAATTTGAGGCGTCGAACAGAAGTTTGTCGGCGTTAGTTCTTCTTTATCCCCGCAAATTCATCTCTCCATTTCTCAAATTCTCCCACCGCGCATGCGCTCTAATTAACAAGGCGCGAATTACCCCCCGAGTCTTCGGCTACAAGCTTCTTTCTGTGATCCTATTACCGTCCTTCTTTTTCTCGCTTAATGATCCCGAGCGTAATTATACTATACATTTTAATCGTTCCCCGCCATCCTCGTTTCTCCTCTCCGCTCGTTCTCGCATTCACGTTCCATAAAACGCGACACCGCAAACTCTGTTTTCTAAGAGCATCTTTTCAGTTTCACAGTATTTGACGAGGCATCCTAGTTGAGTTATAGCGGATTGCCATTAAATAGACGAGAGTAAACGGTCTTGAAAATTAATATCGCGCAATCTGATTTGCCAGTGGTGCATTCAGTTTTAAAAAGGATTTATATTCGTGCTGGTGATGCCAGTGAAAAACTCTTGTGAACGATCTGCGCGAATAATTAAAATATCCTTGAATACTTTTACTGCGGAAACAGCAGTCTAAAACGCAATTAGTAATTTTAATCGTTATAGGAAGAATTAAAATAGAAATTTTTGTCTTCTTTGTTTTAGGTAAGGACACCTTTTACGATTACAATTTTGCCATCTTTTTCGAGGCAGTTTCATCTCGAGTAAGTAAATTATACGAAACTCGGAAATTCGCTTGGCAAATAAGTCATCGACGCCTTCGTATCCTGCTTGCGAGACTCACAATGGCCCCATCGATCTTCTGTGATATCTTGAAAGCATTTTTAAGATATTAACTCGTAAACTTCGCGGTTGTCCGTGCACGAAAAAATACGGAAAATGATGAAACGAAAGGCAGATATGTAGTTTTCCAACTGTGTATAACTTCGATACACAGTTTAATGTTCTAAACGGGACACCCGGTGTGCACCGAGCAGGTTTAACAAATGTACAACAAATCCTCTCTGTGGATATAGTGTTTAAGAGAAAATGGTTTCGCTAGATCAACCCGAGGAGAGTTTCACGATAATGGAATACGGGCTTTTAGCAAGCTTTCTGAGAAGCGGCGGCCTTCCTGATCGATTCGTGCCGGGGTTAATAGATACTGGGGTCGGGAACGTGGCCGTGTAAAAATTAATTTCGCACGGCGATGATGTAATTCCGCGCGCGATCTGACGGAATCTGATCCGGGAACCGGGCTCGTTTAACCAATCTTCCCCGAGCTCTTATCGCGGCCGCGTCCGCGTATTCCTCGCGACATAATTCTTTCCGGAATTGGCCGCGTCGCCCGCGGCGCGGATTTAACGTCGCTCCGTGTGGCCCACTAAATCGAGACCGTGAAAATCTACCCCTATAAATCTCCCTGAATTTCCATATTAAATTGAATATTTTAACGGGACTCGCGAAATATCAGAGTCGTGCTTCCTCGCCTCGAATTTTCCTTGACGCGCGAAACATTTACTTTGAACTGGTAAACAAAGTTAATTGTGCCTATAATTATGAAAGTATTCCAAGTCATATTTCTCATATTTCAACATATTTCTTGTTCGGACATATTTAAAGAGAAAGGATATTAACACTCAGCGAATTCCATGGAATGTTGAAATAACAAGCACCATGTTCATTTTTGATAATGTCGTGAAAATTACATTGAATTAATTTAGTTTGAAATAATGTGATGTGAAATAACTATCCTTATGCATTTATAAACAGAATACAAAATTCCAACAGAATTTAATACGATTTTTATTTAGTCTAGATCCATGGAAGCTACTACCACTGAAAATAAAATTTTATTTGTTTCGACTTTTGTATAAACTGCATAAATAATAACTGATAATTATGGGCACAATTAACCCTTTTATGGTTTGTTTTAAAATTAAACGGTGATGAAAATAATGAGAATCAATTTATTTTGATTCTACGCGATCTGACCAGAGAATCTTCCTCTACGAGGGGAGTGTTGGAAAGAATTTCACGTCCACAGTCTAATAAATTAGTATTTGTTAACGCGAGCGTCTCCTCGCATTTTGCAAATTAGCAAGTGATATCCGCAAGTATCTACAGTCAGATAATAATCCTGTTTCCGATAGTTACACCATCGAGCAGATTGATGGCATTATCTCGCCGGTAGATCGGTCTATCGTTATCGTCTTACGAATAATTATCGCGCGGAAGATCGGCGTAAATCAGTCGAACGTCGCGCCGTTGCCGATGATAATCTGTAAATCGGAATATCCGCGAGCGAAATCCCAATTACCTACGGTCAACGCGTGCTATATACCGTGCACAAACAAACCCCGTGGGGATTCGCGTTTCCGGCCTCGGTGAATTTCCGGCGAGGTCGGATTACCGGGTCTCGAGGATCCTCTCGACCGAAGAACCACCGTTATGGGTAATACCACTTATTTGCACTGTCTTGATTCGAATGTTCTGTACTCGATTCCGATTGGTCTCTGATCAGACGCCGGAGAATTATTTTTCCAGGTGGCCGGGGACTCGGCCAGCCGCTCAATCCGAACGGCGAACTACCAATATTGATATTGTCAATAAGAACCAGATGTATGCACGACCGATCCGCTGTTTTGCCTGTTTTAGCCCTTTGCACTCCGAGCAATTTTAACTCGAAAATTATGCATTCCTCTCTTCCGACCAAGAATATATTTTCATTCCCCATGCTTTTTGAAATTCTTATGGATATGAAATTGGTTTAATACCTCATGCAATAAATGAAATGTTTAATGGCAATTTTTAGTGGCGCTTCAGTGTCACCATAGAATGCGAATTTGATGCGTTTATAACACAAATTAATATGTACAGTGTTTTATCGATATAAGTCCCCAGCACGGGTCTGCCGAGGGACATTTATGCGCCAGGGATAGTATTCTTTGACTTTTGCCGAATGTAGATAAGGACAGCCGAGCTCGAGAAGCTCGGTCGCCGAGAAGTGTAAACATAACTAATCTGAATTTCTAACTTCTTTATTATTCATTATTTTTTTATGGGACTTCGAAAAACGTATTCGTGGCATTTTTCTAATGCAAAATCATACCAAATATGATATAATTCCGATGATATTTACTTGTAATAGGCGATTAAAGTAAATATCATTTACAAGTAAATATCATCGGAATTATATCATATTTGGTATGATTTTGCATTAGAAAAATGCCACGAATACGTTTTTCGAAGTCCCATAAAAAAATAATGAAAAATGAAGAAGTTAGAAATTCGGATTAGTGTGATCTCACCGATATACTCGAGCCGCATGATATACTTCTCGGCGACCGAGGCCTCTCGAGTTTCATCTCAAGGGGGTATACCCCGCAGTAGTAGGGATAGATATTTACAGGCCAGGGACATTTACAGACCAGACTTTTGGCCTTATTTATGAATAAAATACTGTATCTACAATTTAACATAATAGGAATCGAAAAATATGAAACTAGGTTGTAATTAAAAAAAAAATTCTATTAATAATGGCAAATAATGGCGTCCGGGTCAATTCTGACCCAAATCGAGAACAGCCTCATCCCGTTATACGACTTTCTAATTTCTGCTTGCCAATTAAGGTCGACGATTGTTTGTGTTTAATTTAAAAGCAGATCGACGCAGCATGTTTGCGAATGTATGTATAAAAATTGATAAGCACGTCTGGAAAAAATATTTTAGGTGTCTTAAAATAATCTTAATAAAAATGTCAGTTATTACAGTAAACGGGTTACTACTAATTACTAGGATAAAATTCTTCCTCGCCGACGCCAGAAACACAGAGGTGAATTTATTAATATTATACACCGTCGATAAAGTTCAACCGGGATATTTACAGTCAGACACTTTGATCAATTAAAATAATTGGAACGCGAACGGTTCCTCTATAAATTTCGCGGCCCGTCAACTGTAAACGAGAGACGCATATTCAATGCGGTCAACATTTTTTAAAAAGCGCCAGTTCATGAAGCTGTAGCCGCGTTTTGTCATTGTTCATTTCATATTTTGTATGCGCACGCGGCGGCGCATATTTATTCGCGTCGCCAAATAGAAATGCGAGACGGGTGATATAAAATGAACTTTCAACGGAAAACGGCTCGGTGAAGATTTCCAAAGTGAAGGACATTCAAACTAATTCGAAAAATCAAAAAAGAAAGATTCCTTCTTATAAGAATGAAATAGAGAAAGTTCAATTTCTATTCATAAAATAAATTAATATAATTCGTGCTTTTCACAATCGATACAGAATTTCTTCGATATTACAATCAAATACATTTTTACTTAACTCGTGTTTTTCGTAATCGACAAAAAAATTCTATTCAGCAGAAAAATCCGCAGTCTATTAGCAACAATTTGCCCCGCCGGTGTCGTTTCAGAAAAACGCCTGGTGGGTTGGGGAAATCAGTGAAAAACAGTGGAGGAAATGGTGGAAATACTGCAGGCAAGTTTCCTCCACGGTTCCCGGTAGCTTCGCTCTCATCGCAGTTAATCCCTCCGTGAACTTTTACTAGTTTATCTGCAGAAAGAAACTTGTTTAAAATCACGACTTACCCGGGTCGTTCGATAAACGTTCCTTCTTAATCGCCGCCGGGAAGCCCCGTACACCGAGAACTCCGCTATCAACGTCACTTTCGGTTCTATTTCCGATATCAACTTAGGGCGCAGTCACGGTTTTCGAACTTTACGAATCTCCCGCCATCGGCGATCCACCCTCCGTTCCGGATTGACCCTGTAAACCGTTCGAGCGGAAGAATGCATTTCATTACGGTCGCGAGGCAAATTTCGTTACAGTCGAACATCGATAATCGGTTTGTGTCAACGACAATTGCAGCGGGACCTTTCTGCAGCGAGATATACGCGAACGACGTCCCAGGAATCGTTACTTCCAAGTCTACAGGCCGATACAAAGTCCCCGGTCCGTTTTCCAAGAATTTTCGCCTAAAAATGTCGACGAAAAGATTCTCGAAGAATTTTAATAATCCTTTTTAAAAATGTTTTAACCTTTTTAATATTCTTTTTAAAAGTTTTTAACACATTACCGACCGGTGATTATTGCATAAGTTTCAATAGCAACAGCAATTTTCATTGTGAACTAACAAGTAACCCTCAATAACGTCATCTAATAGTTTCATTTAAGATTGCAATTAAAAGAAAATTTCTATGCTTCCTGTTGGTACAGCACGATTATTGAAAATCCTATTAATAGGCAAGTCTCCGGTAGGTAAAGTGCTAAAATAACTATTTCCTGACTATGCAGGACATTCGAAAAATAATGGTCGATCGTCGATTATAATGCTTCGGGATGAAATAAAATTTTGAAAGAGGAAGAAGATAGCAACATGTCTTTTTTACTGGTCGAATATTAGTCAGAGATTGTTCCAGACATTTTCTGGTTTCTCTAAACGGGGTTTTGTTTGTTCCCACATGTTTTATTCTTCGAATAAGCTGGCCAACAATTTTGGAACGTCTCGTACAACAGAACTGTCCTCTCGTGCGGTCTTTCTTATTCTACTCCGCAGCCGTGTACAATAATAGATGAGGAAGTGGCTCGAGAGATCCTCCTACTAATGGAGGCAGAATGAACGAAGCAATGAAAGAACACTTATTGCGTTGCTCTAACATGCTAAATAAATTAAACGTTCGTCCCAATTTGTTTCAACATTAAATATTTTTCGTTTCCAATTGAGAATCAACCTGAATACTCTTCTCGTTTTGGGAAAATAGCATTTTGTGACGTGCTTGGCTTCTGGGAATCGAAATATTACGTTCGTGAGACGTCAACGATGTTGCGAGCTCGAAGACAAGAAGTTTCAGTATTCTTATATTTATTTCGCAAAGATAACACTTTGAACAAGCCCAGCTTGCAATACATTAACGAAAAAGGTATGGAGCGAATTTATAAAAATTATATTCTGATTCACATACTTTTAGAAAATGGCAGCTTTTTTGATCAGCCAACGCGCAAGCTCAATGTAAACAAATTTTAGTACCCTTTTGCTCTTATATTTTGCAGAATTTTCGAACCTGTTCGAAACTTCCAAGACCCCAAATGTTAGTTCTTCGAGAAGTCAGCGAAATTACGAACTGAAAGTAAACTTCAGCATTCTTGCCGTGATATTCCGCGAAATCATCAATTTGTAACATGTTCAGCACCTGGAGGACCCAACTATGTTCGCCGAGACATCAACAAAGTTCTTCGAAGCTGAGAGCCAAGAATCCCGTTCAGGATCAAAGAAGTTCACACTTGAAGAAATTATCTGGAACGACCAATTAACGTCCCGATTGAATAAGAACTGTTAATCGGTTCTTTGAAAGGATCCAGCGGCGGGGTAACAAGCTATCAGAAGTTAATTAAATGCTCGAGGAACATTGAATGTTACCTTCCCGGTGTTTAGCTTCATGTTTACTCATGGATAACTCTGTCGCCGTCGTCGTCGCTGACGAAAATCGGATCAGCCGGGGATCAGACTCTTTTGGGGCTCGCCTTATTGATTGCCCGCTAATTATGAATTTCTTTCGTTTTTCACGCTGTAAACGATCGCAAAGGCTCGCAGAGTCGGCGACGCGATGCGGCGGCGCGTCGCTAACGGCGTCAATTAAAGCGCTTAGTAAACATCGTTATCGAACGAGTCGTTAGCAACTTCGCTACCTGCCAATGGACCCCTGCCACCTCTCCCGAACTCTCGTTGCGAACGGCGGAATCGCTAGAAGAAAATATGAAGGGACAGTTAAACTTTTCATTATTACATAGGATTACGTAGGAGACAGGCGAAAATATCTGGTTACGCAAGGAAAAGTACAGTCCTTGCAGACTTCGATAAGAAGTGGATCACTATGCCTATATCAGCTCCGAAAGTGACCAAATCAAAACCGAGAAGCAAAAGCATTTTGTTGCCAGGCTGGTCCGTGATCTTCCGAAAAGCTTTCACTGGGAATAGTTATTCCGTCAACGAAACCGTCGCTTTTATGGGGATTTATAGCGACGCTTGAAGGGAGGGGCGACGGAACCCGCTCGAAATTGTTCCACCGTTCGTTAAAGGCGAAACTAAATCAGATTGCCGGTGGCACACAGTGTACAGGGTAACTCGGTGGCAACCGTGTGAAAGCCCCTGGCTGACCCGCTTCTTTAGAAAATGCCTCGCCGCGATATCCATGAATTTCCATTTAGCGGTTAATTCGGCCGCGCGATAAATCTTTCGGCCGGCCAGGGTTGTTCAAAGTTCGGGCACGCGGCAAATGGATAAATAAATACGGCCCTAGCCGGTGATCCATCCCACCCGAAAACCGTATTCTCCATTCGGTACTCGATTGTTCCCGTACACAACCCGGCTCTCTTTCTATCCGCTGTTTTAGATGGGACGCGCGAATGAAAGCGATATACTCGTATTTTCTATCAACGCCTTATCAACTGGTGGCCTATAAAGTCCGTAGAGCGCACATTCCGCTCGCGTATTCACGCCCTGGGTCGCCTCCGATAACCTTTTGCTGGGTTCCAAGATCCTCTTGCAAGTTGCGAGAACGTACAAATTGTTTTTTGGTAGGGTCAGGTGTTTACAAGGTTCGGTTTCTAATATAATTTTTTAATTTTTAATCTTGTAGTCCTTTGTTTAAAAAGAGGACACTCCTCAGATCATTTGAAGTAACTTTCCCCGTTGCGAACATGTTCTCGAAAAATGACCAATCAGAACGCGGCTATCGGATTCCGACTCGGCCAATGGAAATGCCTGGCTTAACGCGAGCCGCGCTCTGATTGGTCCATGATTTTCGTTGACAACTCCGTAACAAAGTCTCGGAGAACATTTTCGCAGAGGAAAAAGTTTCTTAAAATCAACTCAGATGTTTTGCCATTCGTTCGAGTAAAACGTGTTGAATAAACAGTTTATTATCTTGTTCAGAAAATTCTTTTCATTCTCAATGAACAATTCAGTGAACAGAAATAAACAGTATAATCTTGTTCAGAGAATTACGAGCATCCCCGACACGCAGGAACTGGAAGAGGGGGTGTCGGAAAACTTGAGCGGCGCTAATTATAATCAGGTCGAGCACGGGGTTTTCCATTTCGAAGTTGGTTGATTGAAACCGAGTCGATTTCGAAAGTGTACCGCGTAACAAGTTCACCTCGAGCCCGAGCAACCGGGCCGGAACGAAAGCGAACAAATCGCCAACAATATTCTTCATTGATGGCTTGATTAGAACCTCTAATTGCACGTCGACTAACACTCGGCTAAATTGTTTTCGCTTTCGCGCTCGCGTTGACGCGGCCACCGCGTTCTCGTTCGCTCTTGCCCCGTGCTCGCGCTCGCCGCGCGAAACTAATGAGAACCTAAATCGATTTACGAGCGTGTAAATGAGTTCGGGCACGGTGTTTCCGATATAAACGAAGAGTCGACGGTTTCCAACCCCGGCACGGTAACTTCAAATCTGCGAGCGTCGGTTCTGACAGCCGCCCCTATCCCACGGTGTTGCGAAACTCAGTTAATTTTCTTTTCAACGGACGACGCGACGCGGCGACGCACGTCCCGCACAATTTTATTTAAGCGCTCGAAATCTTCGCTCTCTCTCTCTCCGGAAAATTTCTGCGAATGTGATTGCTTCGGCCATCGAACTAAATGCGAACTAATGAGAACCGATCGATGAATCGTTCGTCGATTTTATCACAGAAAATGGAAGATGAAAATCATTTTCACCGGAAACGTAGAGGAATTCGTGCAAGGTGTGTTGAAAAAAAAATTCCACAAATTCGAAATAAAATTGATACAATGGTAAAAGATCGACGAAACAACAAGGTAAACAGTTGTTTTTTCAGAGGGTTAAATTCTGTATTGCAAACGAAATGGATTTTCAAAGAAAATGTACGAAGAATCGTGTCACCCACCGGTGACCAGTCAACATGTCAATCAGTATGATTAGAGAGTTTCGAAATTACAGATGGGTATGAGTAAGTAATTGTTCAACATTTACGAACGTATGTGCGGAACTCGGTTATTTGTTCACCGTCCACTGTGTTTCGAAATAGTTGTGCGAAACCGTTTGGTATTGCAATTGTATACCGGGTCTGCATCCGGAATGTGTTTGAAATTATCAATATTTGACCTGTAATAATTTCATTAACGAAAATAGAGAAATCCAGAATTCTGGGTGACTCTGCACGGACAGGCAGGATGCTGGTGGAACATCACGGACATTTCACGGTAAACTTGCTGAAAAACGGTTCGTAGATTTTCCCGTTGTGCTGGCAGAGAGGAAAATAGTCTGGGAGAGTGAAGGAACAGGGCGTGGGGTAACGTCGGCGAGCCGTCTCGCAAATCGAAGGAAAACAAAGCTGAGGTTTCTCGCAAGGATCCTTGAAATCGGAGAGTTTAGGATATTCAAACCCCGATTATCCGTCGAAACAGCGATCAAGCTAGGAGAAGAGAGAAAGAGCGAGAGAGTTGGAGGTTTCCCCGACGTCGGACTGGATGGAGACGGAGGCTGAGACGGAGAGGATCCCTCTTCGTAAACTAAGAGGGCGGATAACGGCGAGATTTATGCGCCTGCATTAATATGCAGCGTCGAGAATTTCAATGGCGAAGCACCGCGAACCGAGGGGATAGGCAGAAACAGAGAGAACAAGATGGAAGATAGGAAGACCGGCCGAGAAAAGACAGGAAGACCTTCTTGGAAAGCCCACTAAACTCATCGATGATCAATACTTTTGTCTACGCAGAGGCGCGCCCGCTAATGGGATCAATTTCTTTTCATAGAATACGGAACGGGTGGTACAAGCGGGCAGGGGATGATTCTACGTATAAAAATAAGTCGAAACAGAAGAATTACATTTTTTTCGTTCGGCGCCTCGTGTTTTCGGGAAAATCGAAGACCTGTGCTTTCATACAATATAATAATAAAAATTCGACCAAATTGGTTGGGATTTTTGGAAACATTTATGGAAACATTAAATCGTGTGTCGCGTTACATACAACTGGTCCGCGGATCGAAGACGATTACGAAATCGACTGGGGGGGTGACGCGCGTCTTTTGTAATGGCGGATCGATAGCCGGTTTACGGTGCAAATCCAAGCCAAAGCCGTCAAAAGCGAAAAATTCAATTATGATCGGCCACGCTCTGGAAATGGCTGATACCGGGGAGCTATCTACTTCGGGCGAAAGCGACACCCCTAAATTCGATGAGTGCATTCCATTCGATTGTAAAGAACCATCGCCGGATACTGTGAACAATAATACGCGCAACAACAAGGAAAAGAATTAAAAATATCATTTTCCCTACAGCTCTCTCCCACGAGCCTATTGTATATATCGCGCAGTTCATCGTTCTGCTTTCTGCGCAAGGCATTGTTTCATTTCGTTGGATTGTTATCGTCCGGCGCGGTAATTTCAGTTTGATCGAGTGAGACAGGGGAGTAAGTGAAACTCCAAACTCTGTTAACGAGTTCCGTTGAAAACGTTGATAAGGGTAATCGGTTCCGGACATTTTATCGACTGCATGATAATGGACCGATCAATTAACCTCGTAAGTATTCGCGTTCGAGTCTCGTTCAAACTTCCGCGGAACTTGTTTTCGCGAAATTATCGCAACTGTTCCCGTCGAATTCTCGTCCCTTTCTTCGATGACCGATCCCCACCGATTTCGATTCGAGACTCTTACAACGCTCTGCTACTTCTTTTATTTCGGAAAATTCAATCGAGTGTCGCAGTACATTGCTCAACCAATGCAATCGTATAAAAATGTATGTTTAATATCGATTTTTAAAATTGAATTCAATATGAATTCGTACTAAAATGATTTTCTTAAATGAATCTGTTGCACTGAGCATGTAACGACGTCGATATTAACACGTTTTTACTCGACAATTACACAAATTTATGCGCTTTCTTATATACTGCATTTTTTATCATACAATGTTACGCTTGTTATCAAATATGTTTTTAACGAATTGAATCAGCATTTCTTTAATCAGCATCAAAATCAAAATATGTTTCTAGCGGATTTAGCGCATTAAAAATCAGCTTAGATCAGAAATGTACTCGCGACAGAGAAATTTTAAGAAACTGTGCAATGTGATAGGAAGTGTCGGTTAAACAAATCGGTCCACGACCCGTTCGGAGGTGTTTTACGGTGCTCGTCGGCGTAAAAGATGAAAGTGCACATGATCGAATCTAATTTAGGGGACATCTCGGTAAACGCGCTGATTCCAGCGGTTATATCACAGACGAAGACGGAGGGTGATTTTGTTAAGAGGTCGATAGGGTAGCAGGGTGACATAATAGCTTACTCAGGATCCACTTGCGGTCAGTAATCCGATTGGCAGGATCGAGTGGTGCGCGGGTGTAACGATCACCGTATGCCGGATTCCTCGACGAGCGATAAAGTACCGGTTTATTTTTACACAGCAATTTATTTCCATGCGTCTTCTCGTATTCACCTTTGAATCACGATTCGTTCCGACACGTGATCCAAGTAGATCGTTCTCGCGATCCCACGCGAGATAGATCGTGGGAGAAACTTAGAGAACTCGGTTTTCAAAGGCTATCATCGCAATTTTCGTTATTTGCACAAAATAAAGTAATTTCCTCTGGGAAATTAACTGAGCAAAGCGGAGATGCTTTCTGACTAGCTCTTTCCATGGTTCTTTATTTATATATTTTCAATGGCATACGGTGCTGTTACGATTAAAGGATAAACACTTTTTGTAGTGTAGTTTGCGGAGGAAGGGGAAGCCTTTGACGAAATGTCCGTGGTCTGCTTTTTATAAAACTCCGTGGAATTGCATGTTAATCGGGGACGCGTGTTTTTATTGCAAACACGTGACAGAAAAATATATTAGCTGGAGAGTTGTTGAAAATTCAAGTTTTGACATGTATTAAATTAAATGTATCATGACGTGTAGGTTGCAATGAAATTCTTGCGTTAGAGAGAACCGAGAATCGAGTATCAAAATACGTTGCTTAACGAATGTAATCATGTAGAAATGTAATGTTTTTAATAATTTAATTCAATACGAGTTCTTACTAAAGTGTTCTACTGAGTATGTAGTGACGTCAATGTTAAACAGAAAATGTTTTTCTCCATCAGAAAGCAACATAAAAGTAGAAGATTGAAATTGCGTAGCTTGTTGAAAATTCAAGTTTTTACATGTTTTAAATTAAATCTATTATGACGTGGTGGTTGCAATCAATTTTTTTCTTGTGTTAGAGCTGAAAATGTGTTTCACAAGATGTATATTTTTCTTATGACACGATCGATATTGAAATGAAATAAAAATATAATAGTGAGAATTAAAATTGCATCGTTCCTTAAAAATGCAATACTTTATTTATATTCATTGCAACATGATGATTATACTGTAGGCTGTTCTACCATGATCTCTGAATTATTCTGCACACGATCACGCAGTTGTTTCTGCTTTCTCACTGTCTAGACTGTGCGAATATATTAATCGCAATGATCGTACAAGAATTGGCAAGCACAAGGGTACAATGATCGTGGGTGGCATTGCGGTTGCATCGTTTCCGGTCAAATGAGTGGAATGCGTCTGGATAACGTTGACAAGGAGAACAGAACAGCCTGTGGTCAAACTAGTAGAATGAGGATCGCTTATGGTCTAGAAGTAGAGTGGGGCCGTAACTGACAACGACAATAGAAGTGCTGCAGGCTGTTCTACCGGAATGAGAATCTACCCTTTATCTACCTTGATTTAGCTGGATCATATAGGGAAAGACACTTCCTGATTAAACAGGAAAACTAGAAACTTTTGAGAGGATTAGTAGAATGAGAGGACAGCCACTGGTCAGACAAGTGTTCGATCATTAAAAAATATATTAACTTCTCTGTGACCTAAGGAATAAACTTTCACACTAAATCAATCTATTTAAAATCCAAGTCCGTTAAAGTAGAGTCTAAATTGCAAAATAAATAAATTTAATTTTCTGGATTCTTAAATGGATTTTTAAATGTTTCTATGAAAATACTATATTGTCAGAAAATTATTTTTATCCTTCCTCTGATTATCTGAGCGTTTCGCGCGTTCACAATGGCGGATGAAAAACGGTGGTAAACAGTAAAGCAAGCTATAAATTTTGTTAGGCATATCTATTAATTTCGAGCACTTCACGAGGATTCGATTATTTATTAAAATTAATTGAGACAAATTATGATCGCGGCCGCGTCGACGCTATAATAAATTGTCGAAAATGGCGGTCAGCTTTATTGGATCAGCAGTGCCTGCGCTCTGACAGATAACAACCAGCGGTATGCTTCATCCACCGTATGCGTTGCAGGCACAGAGCTGCGTTAATTGTTCATTAATACAGCGATACGCATGAGTGAATATTCAGGATTACTGTCTATCCTCTGTTCAATCCATGACGAATCCTGTTTTGCCTATCGATTTCATTCACCGTATTACAGTGCTACGCGTCTTCCTCAATTCATTGTGCCAGTGAAACTCATATCTCGAAGAGGCTCCAGAACAATTACTGCTGATCACTATAATACAGTCATTCACACGGCAGAAACAATCCTTTAATTTAAAACGACGTCACATACCTTAATCTCGTTCAATTAAATTTTTGATGCGGTCTTTCTTCCGAGTCTTAACATCATTATTTTTTGATGTAGTAAATTTTACTTTTTTAATCGCATTTTAAATATTTGTTTCTGTTCGTTGACCTCAGAAATGAAGATTGAAATATGTGTGTCAACCGATAGCAGGAATATTATATTGAACGATATTACACACGCGGCTATGAAATATTTCGAAAAGTAATTGGAAAACTGAAAAGGCATCTGCCTGCTCCGGTTACTATGTTGCTGTGCATTTAGTTAATGGAACGCGTATACACCACGCGAAAAACTTTGATCATAAAATTGGATTAAAAGAGTCGTCTGCACGTGAAATATGCTTACTATTCGGATTCGTTGAAAATGTGACCCGGGTTAGACTCGAGTGCTGTATTTAATTTTATCGGATTAACGAATAAACTTCACGATTCCAAAAACGATCCAGTACACTATCGAGTATATTTGATCGGTGTCCACAATATTTCTAGACAAAGTATATATTTCTTTGGACACGTTGATCTTACCTTAAATAATTGTTAGTAAGTGTACCTTACGAAATTGCCGACTGTCTAGAAGCATTTCGCACGGTGTCACCCAGCGAACACTGAAACGATAAATTAAACATCCATGAAAATAAGTGCAACAAGATGTCACGAATCAGGATCCGAAAGTCGGAATCGCGTACAGTTTCCGTTTATCTCTCCGCAACCGACGCGACGTATCGTCTGCGTTTAATTTCTTTTTCTCCCGACAGTAGTCCAGTGCTCGATAGTGGCGGTAATTAAACTTCCAGTTCGAAACCATTCATATTTGTCATCGTTCGCGGAAGGATTGAGGGTGCTACGGAGAAAAACGAGTGGTAGTATGAGGTGTGGGGGCGTAGTTGTAAAAAGAGAGAGAGAGAGAGAAGAGTATAGAAGAGTATAGAAGAGGCGAATGGAAAAATCGGGCGTCCGAGAGCGGCGTCCATTGGATTTCAATTTTCGCATACCGTCCACGTCGAGCACATCCGCGAATTAGTTCGGGACGTAGCCGGTAAAAGTTGCCGGGGAGAGACGCCCGTCTGGCTGGAACGATATTATCGGTCTATTGAAAATCGAAAATCGAGAGAAGTATCGAGCGATAGAGTTTGCGGCGAGACGTCCTGTCCCGTGGCCTATCCTATTACGGAGAGGGAACGCGGCCCCCGCCGACGGAGAGGAACGGTTTTATTGATCGGCAATCCACGCGGTCCGCGTGCAAAGAGAGTCGTCGGTCTGGCTTTAGCCAATGGTCATGGTAGCGTTGAGAACCGTTTCGGAAACATTCTTCTATCCCAGCGTGGCAATCGCGAATTTTTAGATGGCACTAGTTCGCTCTCGGAAGTAGAGTCCGGGACTATTGAGGATACATTATTCTGACTAGTGAGGACAATCCTAAATTTTGAGGGGCACTAGGTCTCTTTTAGTCAGGAAAAAATGTTTAGGCTCGCAGTATATTAGAATTCATAATTCCCCTTTAATACTAACTGTCAGCTGCACACTGGTACACGCGCAGTTTTCACTTTTCAAATCGGATTCCGATTTCCTGTCAAGGTGTTCGTTCGCCACTCATACAGCGTTTCTTTCTCTTCGTTTCCTACGCAGAGTGAAGAAGTGTTCGCCGGAACGCGTTTTTTACTTTTGCGAAAAAGGAAAAAATCGGAGGAAAGTGAAAAGTCGAAGAACGCGTCGGAGAGAAGTCATATTCTCACCCTCAGCGGGAGATGGAGGGAAGAATAGCGAACCGGGTGGAACACCTTGACGGAATAGCAACGCCATCAACATTTCAAAAATTCTTTTATACCGTTGAATATTCTCAATTTTAGAATTCGAGAGACATAAAAGCAACACTGTCGTCGGTGTGCGAGTGATCGGATAACTTAAATGGCGGATGTCCATTTTTATCCAGAGTTATAGAACGGAGTTCACTGAAATTCTATTCTTTGATCAGTTTAAATTATTGAATTTCGGTTAAGTGCAACAGGAGAATTCACTTTGATCTCGAATAGGAGGTATCAAAAGTAAGGGTCGTTGGAATGGGTCCATCGTAAATATACCACTCATCTCAATTCTCCCCAGTCAGCTAAGTCTATTTTCAAAAACAATTAGCACGAAGAGCCAGTCGCTCACACTGCCCGTCTCAATGTCTCAAAGCAAACGCTGTCACCCATCCACAAGACAGCGTCAGCTCGCTAATAATAGCGTGCAGCGTGTCTGTTCAGCTGTCTACGAGCATCCAAACAATTTACCCTGCTCTGATAGATCCAGCATCAAAGATTTCTGATCCCGGACGAAAAACGCGTCGTCTCGCCGGCGAATTCAACGACGTCCGATATTTAATAAGTCTCGGGCGATAGAGGCTGCTGAATGATCCGGCGTGAAAAGAACCGTCGTAAAAAAGACGGCAATTAGCCAGAAAACTGCGCTCGCCGATTTCCGAGGAGGCTTTAAACGAAAATGAAAAAAAAAAGAAGAAGAAAGAGGTGGAGGGGAAAAATCGAGCACGGTTTGACCGAATTCTTTGATCCGCGGGTGGCTTGTTTTTCCTAATTAGCCGGCACTATCGAAGGACCGGAGGCTCGGCTTGAATAGGTCGGCCAGGTTTTCGGCGGCGGAGTTGCTTACATCGTAAATACAGGGCGAACGAAGGGCCGTAGGTCGACCGTTTGGATTCAATTTTCACTAACTGGAGCGTGGACTAATTAACCCGACGCGAATAGCCGCTCGAGAAACAATGCCGACCCCGCTGAAGGGGATAGTCGCTCGTGCGCGTGTAAAGGATTGTCGCCGGAGGTCGGAGACGACGAAACCTGGTAGAAAGAGAGAAACTGCGAACCAGGGACAGGGTGCAAACGGGGTGCAGAAGGGGTGGAAATAGGGGTGGGAGACTGGTAGAGAGATTATAGACGCTGAGAGATGGATGCTGGTCGCGGTCGATGGCTGCGCCGGAGGAACCGCCGAAGGAAGGAGGACAAGAGTAACAGATGGCACGGCGAGAGAGGACATTTTTTCCCCGCGTTCTCACTTGCTAATGAATCGACCGAGAAATCGTCTGGTCGGCTCGTTTCGCGAATTTCTCCTGCATAGAGAATCGCGCACGGGAAACCACTGCTTCAGAACAACGGGCCGAATCGGGCCGATGATGGATCAGCGAGCCTGATATTTCGCGCGGGTCCCTTCGAGGAGGAGCCTCTAACAAGGCAACTTGCAGGAATGATGAAAGTTTGAAGGCTGTTGTTGGAATCGATATATTTTGTTCGTGGATAGATATTAATGAGATATTTATTTAAGAACAGTCGTCTGAATTTCGCGGAGGTTTCGTCGAAGGTTCCGGTGAATTGGCAGGAGAGTGTGGTACAGATCCGGCGCACAAAGGGGTCAAGGACCTCTATTCAAAGAAGCCGGTCTAACCGATTCGCAGCGAGAGGCGAAGTCTTTGAAAGCCGGAATTGCGATGGGAATCCAGGACCTGCGGAAACACCGAATAGACACACGATGTTCCCTTTTAGGCTGCTCAGCCCGCGCGATCCCGTGTAGCGTCGTGCGCTCCATACGCAAACACGACCCAGCCACCATGGCCCCGGAGGCTAGAAACGACATAAATAAACCGGAAAACATCAGACGAGGGGCGTAAGGGGTTTTGAAGCCGAAGGAGGTGTTTCAGCTTTCGCCGGCCTTAGCAGCCACTTTTCTTCGTAAGTTTAATCCCGCACCGCGAGAGACCCGTGCGGCCGAGGTGCGGACAAGCCGGAATCTCGCCGGCCAGCTTCCTTTTCAACCGGGAACGAACGTTTTGCCCCTTTTGTCCCGGCCCGTTCCCCGGAACGGGTCAAAACAGGGATGGCTCTCGTTGCTTTTCTTCCTGTGTTCTTTCAACGATTCGCAAAGCCCGTGTACCGGCGAAACGATGTTTTCGCTACGCTTGCCGTTGTTACGGCTCTCGGCTCTACCACCCCAATTTCGCCTGAGAACGGGGGGTTTATTATTTAGGAAGCTCGACCCGACGAATTTATGGGGCCGCGGACGGATTAAGCCGCCCACGATGAAAAATACCTCCTATCGTTCCGTTTCTCATTTTTGCTGTTCTTGGCTTGCCGGGGAACGTCAGCTGACGGGCTGCAGACTTCATCTTCGGCAACCCTTGCCCAATACGAGTTATTTTACGCTGATTAGAACTTATTTGGTTTTTATCACGATTTCTTGCACGATTGCTATTTTCAAACACTCTGTCGTTGTCAGTCAATAATTTCTTTTTATTGTAGAAACTCTCTCGTAACAGATTTATTTCAACATTTTAATATTCTTAAACCGACACTTTAATATTCTTGTAAACGATTTTCGAATAGAGAAATAATTCCTAGAGACGCGATCGCAATATCAGATTCGAGTGAAATTGATTCTGAGATCTCCGTATTGATGTCAAGGGTCAGCGTTTTCAAGTACGCTCGAAGGGAACGATGAAAGTGATGCCTCTAGTGGGTCATTATCTTTTCTGCAGTGAAATCTGCGTTCTCGAAAGCAGCTTCTTAACACGTTCTATCACGTGAATTTTTCTAAATCTTGCTCGTTTCTCAATAAAATAAATTACCTACAACCACTATCAATATCAAATATGTATAACAAGTTCTATTAAATTTGCTCTCTCTCTCCCTCGCTTGGCGATGCAATTTTCGTGCGGCGCGCTCGGGTATATCATTTTAATTGATGCCAAGCGAATCATTTAAAATTAAATATGAAATTAAGAATAAAAATGTTCGGGCTGGGAAATGAAACTAATGGGTATTGAAACGAGGATAATATATTGGTATTTAATTAAACGAAGAATATCGAATCACTCTCGCTGGACAATTTTCGAAACGCGTTACACCGTCGATCGCGGGAATGTTTCCAGTTTTCCAGTGGAGACTTTCGTCTCCGTACATTTTCCGCTCTATAATGGGAAATAAACATTTCAATCTCCGTGCGTCGTGGCAAAAACACTATTCTAATATAGCTGCCGGCGTACAAAGAGAGTGGGTTCTTATTCTCCATTCTGTTGCCCGTTCCCCTTTTTACGCCTCCATCTTGTAATTCTTCGCGAGGCGTTTCGCAGCTGTTCACATTCGAACTTCGAGTTTTATCAACGCCGCTTTGAAAATAAAAGTCGACGTGTAAGACGTTTCTACGGAACTGACACGATCAAAAAAGATGTTCCTCCTCAAAAACTTGATGTTCTTTCGGTAAATCGTAGATTTTATTTACATGTCTTGTACATTTTTCAAGAATAGTCTGATCAAAAATTTTTGTAGAAATTGCTGCGCAAGGATTTGTGGAAAATTGTTTGAAAATTCTCTGGCGAGCATCGTTTCATTGTTTTGGCGTTTCGACGAACCAATTCGGGAACTGCCTAGCGTGTGTTTAACAGCCACTGAACTGTAACACGAACACGGATACATAAAGAGCCTGGGCGTTCTGTATCAGCATGTCAAACGGACTGTGATGTAGTCGAATACAGTGCCAGTTAAACGTCGGAACGATATTTCAAACGAGCATGGCTCCCCGCTACCTCGAAGTCAACGATAAGCAGATAATATTGACGCGAAACTATCGGCTCGGCAAAATTTTCGAATTTTATTCGAACACATACACCCGAATCTACTGTTCGCAGCTGGGAACGTATCGAATAAACAATTCATTGTTGCCTTTCAACTCTTTGACGCTGGACTGCCGATCCATTCAGACCCAAATTTCGATTCGGCTAAATCGCATTCCAGTCTAAGCTTTTAAATTGAATTTTTCGACTATTGTGTCTGCGCATTCTTTGTTTGTCATTCTATTTGTTGTTGAAAATACACTTTATATAGAAATGAATTAGGCACACCTACGTTCCGTGTTCATTATTTATTCATTTCGACAGTGATAGAAATTGTTTCGGTGGATTTTATAAACGAGTGCGGAGATTTGAATAGGAATGATTATGACGCCCGGCTATAGTTAACACAGGATTAAAACTACAGTTAAGCGTCTTCCTTTCCTTAGAGCTCTCGCAGCTGAAAATACGGACATTGTGATGCACCTTATTCTCGAGCCGGGCTTTTAATTGCTATAAACCAGTCCGGAATAATTTCACTATCTCTCGAGCCCCACCCCTGTAACTCACACTTGGCAACCGGATGTTCGCATAACTTAAAGCGAGCGCCGTCTGGTTTATTTGAATTTGAAGATTGACACTTTCGTTTAACTCCCTTCGCTTTCCGACGAATTTTCTGCCCGCAAATTTTTCAAGAAACTAAAACTGAAGATTTGCTAACAAAAAAATACTTGCCATTCTTTACAGTAAGCATTGTAAACAATAAGAACAGGCGTGCGCGAGCAATAGTAATAGTTTCAGCGATCCGTGCAAGTCGACCGCTTAACATTAATCTTTAGTAATATTTCCCCATGAATATTAACGAGCCGGTAAACGAACTGGTGGAGTATCGAGTGTTAACAGAATTTCAACCGACATTTTACCGTAATTCTGATGGTGTAAACGAGCGTAGAGGGGGTGAGGGGAAGCCTGTACTCCCCTCGCAGGACGCGAATCTATGGCGTCGGGTGTACACGCTCAATGCGGTAATGGCTTTTTCGAGGGCTCGCGGTTATTCGACTCTAGACTCATCTCTGGCTCTCCCCGGGGAGCCGTATAAATCGATGGAAGCTATCCGTCGACGTAACCAAAGTTTTAGTTAGTTCTCCCGAACCGGTGATTCGATTCCGCCCGGTAGAAGCGCTGGTAATAATGTCGCGGGCTGTCCCCGTCGCTAAACGCGGGAAACAGAAAATCAAACGAACCATTCTGGGTCTATTCAGAAGGGCGGAAGATCTCTTGGATGTCTTGGGCATTCCGGCTCGATGGACTTCGGGGGGCAAGATAAATCGTCTGCGATCTCGTCGACCGTTTTACTGCCAAATAATTGTCTCTCCTGTCACCCCATGGACTTTCCAACAGGCTTTTATTGTCCACGTTTCGATTTACACATTTTTCAAATACGCGAGCACATGTGTATCTCGATTCTGAGATCGTTGATTCATTTTTGACAACGATCAATGCGTTCATTGTGCTGGTAACTTATTGATAATAATATTGATGATAACATGAAGTTCTTGAAGAAACTTGATTTGTCGAATTTTTGAAAAGTTACATAATTTTAATTGTTCCAGGATGCTAAGGATGAAGTTGTTGATTAGTAGCGAATAGTAGCGAAAACAGCGGAATTTTAATATAATGTCCGCGTCATTAAACGCAATTCGCGGGTTAAATTGCACCAGTTCCGAATAAACGCGAGGTGTCCGATCGAAATTTCATTAACGGCATACATTCGCATATTAGATTTCGACAAGCGTGCGGTATCGTCAGTTCGGAGCCAGTTCGGGTCGAGATTCAGTCAGTTATTTCGGCATGCCGAGTCAATCGTTGGCCGCGTTTTCAACCGCGCGATTAAATCCAATTGAAATTTCGAAGTTGCTCGGTCAGCACCGCGTTCACGAGCCTCCTGCGGATCAACATCCGAGAATCGACTTCCACCTAGAGTCAAAATCCCATCTGGGCCAAAAGTCTACAGCAATGTCTCACGATGATCTCCCAAACTGAGAAATTCAAAAAATTATGAAACTTCAGGGATATGAACGGACCCATAAAAATTCAGTTTTTTTTCGATTTACTTACCAATTACATAAACAACTGACAAATGTGTTACCAGACAATAATCTTCATTACATAAAAAGAACGACTATTGTCTGGAATGTTTTATAAACTGACAATAAATTGTAGTGCGAGGGGTTAAAAGGCAAAAATCGAATAGAGAAAGTGGTCTCGCTAGAGATTGAAGAATGTCGGGATTTATTGGTGGAATGTTTGACGTTACGTTCGCGATTTTGCTCTTTCCTGTCACGTAAAGTCGTTTATGTGTCCGTAATATCGCAAACATATGCTCCAGAAGGTAACAATGGATCGAGTGGTTTGATACTTTTGGCGAGTAGTGTATCTCTCTCCACCCCTACGGCTCTGTTCTCGTGATCATCATCGCTGGATCGACCGACTTGCATCGAAACTATGCCGAGACAACGAGATAAGTCACGGAATCTTGCTGGAAAGATAAAGATCCTTCAGCCTCGAGTTCCTGAACCCCAATTTTCGCGTCCGAGGAAAATTGAGGCGTTCCGGCGTTGCGGGAAAAGTGACTTAGCATTTTTCAGGATAATTATTCACGATGAAAAGATATCAGTCACCGCCATCGACAATTTTTAACGGAAATTTGCGCGCACACTTTCGTCTCATTTATTCTTCCAAGCTACTTCTCAGTCGCTTATCAGACTGCGGATCTCTTCTATTAGCATTAATTAAAACTCGCAAACCGAAACGACCAAGGATCGTCCATTAAGCGTGACACGCTTTCATTTAACGCGGGAACACGAAACGCATGGAATCGACATCCCAGAGATCAACGACGCTAATCAAATTACCCACTAGACGCTCTTTAAATTTGTCAGTCGTCCTCGAAGCGCATAATCTTTGCATAATCGACATTCCTTATCGTAAACTAACGTATGCAGGTAGTAGCAACGATTCTACATAAATTTTGAAGCGATACTATTTTCTGTAATTAATATTTATGTGATATTTTCTGAAATTAATATAAATCGTACCAAATTCTATCGGATTTTACATTTCAGCATTTTTTGAAAATTTTCAGATGCTCTAAATGCATAAAGATTCGCTGTCTCGTAATTAAAAAAATGGAAGCAATGGCATCTGTACGCGAAAAACGAAATTACTTTCCGAACGACCTAATAATTTACAAAGTTTGAGAATCATCAGAAAAACGCACAAAAAGATATTTTTCTAATCTAATCTTAACTGAAATGAATAGATTTTTCTGGTTGGAGCTAGAGGTTCGCTGAAGTTCCGCTGGGGAACGGTGAAATCGCATAATCACCGGCGGTCTATTTATTAGTGGAGACGCGAGGAAATGAAGAAAAGAGGGCGGGATTACTTGGGTATAAGCGTCGAAAGCGGGGAAAGAGCTCTGGAGCACCAAGTTTCGATCGGTTTTTCGATGAGCGACGAGGCGCGCGGCGCGGCGCGGCGCGTCATTTCATTTTCCCGCGTGTGCCGCGCGTCATGCGAATCTGATTGGGACGGAGTTTAATACGATCCGCGATCCGCCGATGCGATGGAACTATAACGTGTCGAGCACAATCCGAGGGGCGTTGGCCGCGAGGCAATGGTGCATGTGGCAAGCCTGACACATATCAATCAGGCAATGGAATCCTCGGGCGCACTGACGATCCGACAATCCTCCGTTTCTATCTGTTCGCGTCTCGTCCTCTCTCTCTCTCTTGGAGCTTCAACCCTCCGCAACCCTCCAGCGCGTATCGACTATGACACGCGGCCGCGTGCATACCGTTATCGAGTACAGCCTGTCGTCGGCTTGGAATTTCAATGCTAATCAGCTGTGATGTCTGATTGAATGGCCGATACTATAATTCTTGAACGGTCCGTCGCGAGCGCGAGACCGATCCGGACGTTTCGGAATTACGAGGACACCCCTCTTGCCGCAAAAGACGCTTCGCTGTCCTACGATAAATCAGGGGGGTTCCACAAATGTTCATTAGTCGCATGAATAATTTGTAAAATTCTCTTTCTACGCGGTAGATGTGTTCTGGTAACAATGGGACATTACACGCGAACCCCTAATTTTATTTTGAAGAAACAGGTGAAATCTTAACACCCTTCTACATTTAAATAAAATATTTTTTATGCCCTCGGTGTCGAATTAACACAGTGGTAAAAAATCGATGAAATTCACAAGGTAAACAGTTATTTTTCGATGTTTTTTTTATTGAAATTGACGAGTTGGCATTTATATCTTAGATAAATTTACACCATAACTCATTTCGGGAAAACTCTGCGAAATTGACACGAGGGATGGACGAGGATTTAGAACTATTTCATAAAAATTGCTATGAAAAAAATCCATTAAATTTTCCAAACAGTAAAAGAAGAATATTGAAATTTCGTATGGCACGGTGAATTTAAAATCATGTTCGAATTCGTATTTCGTTCGTGCCTGCAATTATTGCCTCGTGTGCGGCGTACTTTTTAGGTGACAGTTTCAGATTTCGTATTGCTTTGACGTTTAATGTCAAAATGTTAATAGTGTTCCAGTTAGTGAGAACACACGTCCGCGTCACGAACGTTCGCTCGGACTCGTCGAATGGCACCGTTCATCCGAACGTTGGTTACCCACAGATTCGAATTTCTCGACTAATAAAGCTGTGGTGACTGATAGGCTTGATGATACCGCCGTTTTCAGATTGCTGCCAACGGCGGTGGTAACGATGCAATGGTAACGGCGAAATTCAATTCTCGAACCGGCGCTGTCATTTCGAGGGGAAACGTTTCATTAATTACTCTCCGAAAAGTGATTTCCAATTCCGTCGGCTGCGTAGTGTTGGGAGGCGCGAGTCTAGGTCACCGGACGAATTAAGGTGAATAGTTCAGATATTAATTACCGATTAATTAGCAACGCTGTAAAAAAGGGTTGGGGATCGATGTCACGTGACTCGTTAATCAATATCGCAACGGTGTTCTATTAATGCGGAACTGTGCGTGCGACGAAATCTCAGATTTTTTAATATTACAACGTGATCAAAAAATTGTTTAACCCTCCGACGTCGGAGTCTCCGGGTCTATTTTGACATGAATTAATTAAATAATCAGCTATTAGGAACAACGGAAAGATTAACGTGTTTACGAGGATGGTCTTAAATATTGTACAATAAATGTACAATAAATGTTTAATAAAACGCGGATGGATTTGCGTTGACTTCGAACAATAAGCGGACAATTTATTACAATTAACGGTAAGGGACGTTGACAATTTTACAGCTTGCCCAACTCTCTCGCTCTCTTGTCTACTCTATACGATTCTTTATCATAGACTGATGTCGGTTTTCGAATTGTCGTCGGTTACGCGTCGCGGAACATTTTTTTGCCTCCGCCACGGCCGGCGACGACTCCTTCGCGACGCCCGGTCACAACCTTCTCGTTTGTTGTCGCTCATACATACACGCGCACACTCATACGTCACGCAACGCACAACATACAGTTTGGGGGTCATCGACCCCGCGCTCCACATCCTACAATATATAAATATATAAAAAATCCTTTGAAAAGACTGTATATTTACTACCACGAAAGGTACACTCCAGACTCCTTTAAACAACTTTTTTACCGCGTTGTACGAGAGTCTGCTGCACTACGCAATGTTTGTGAAAGCAAACATTTTAAAATAAATTCTAGTTCGACAAAAACTCGACTGGAATTTATTTTGTTCGGAGTTTATTATAGTACCGAATAGAATAACAATTTGTTCACGTTCTTTCTGAATAAACATTGTAGAAGTTGCAGTACATGTTTGTTTATTTCTGTCGCTCTTTATATTCATTTTAGAATTGGAGATATTGGAATTTCGTATAGAATTTTTTTGTGCTTCCCGAGAATAAATTCGTGAATAATAGTGTATCTAAAGTTTGATTAAATTTGTATTGCATTTTATTCGTTTGGGTGTGCCGCGGGCATCGTTTATACGCGAGATTTATTCTCCATTGTTAAATTTGTTTCGGTGTTCATTACATTATTTGACTATTAATTGGTGGCTCTAACCGATCAAATTGTCCTTGCCTGAAACGAAAGCACGGGCAAATTGAGCACGAATATGGACTAACCCGATATATTTACCTCGTTAAAATGTCCTTCGTCAGTTTAATCGCAGGTGCAGCCCAGTCAATACTCCAACCGAGCGATGGTCGATCTATCGAAGCGCCGCTGCTGCAGCAGGCCATCCTCAGCTTGGAATTTCAGTCCTGATCAATTACTACGGGCCGTTACCTAATTGCCAATCCTGAGAGTGGCTTCTAGTTTACTAACGTAACATTTCCTTTGACAAATGAGTTCTTATCTCGCAGCTGTAGTCGATTAATCGATGGTCGCTTTCTTGCCCTTTAACTCGACGACACGCTGTACTTGTACGCTTCTCCAGTTGTTCGAGCAACCATTCCAATTAAAACTGGCGTCCACAGTGAACCACGCAATTATTCATCTGGAACTAATTTTCATTTTTTTAGAATTTATCATATTTATTTGATAGCATATCAATCCACTATTAATTTATTAATCCACTGCTGGCCGAACTAGGAAAGATAAAACTTCTGACAAATTTAAAAATAAAGTGCGCCAATTCTCGGCTGAATAACAAAGCAAATATTCCGCAATAGCATATGCAAGCTAAATCACTAGCTGTTTAACTTGACTGTAGATACTAAAGTTAACAATAACTGGCCTACATTAAATTTAATCAACCGGGGAATGCGCGTTGTTGGACCTTCGTATTAATATATCGTAAAAGGCATATATTTGCCTGGACTAATTTGAAATTTGCTGATGCCATTACAACAGTTATTCCTCGAAAAGAAAACGATTATAGTGACTGTACTATTTCATAAAAATTCGAATGGGGGCAAAAGTTTGTTCATCATCTGGAACTCTAGAAATATTTTTCGAAAATTCATTTTCTTCGATTTCATTCGCTGTCTTTAAGCGATTAGTACAAATGTGACGGTTTCTTAAAACCGACGAGGATATCTGTGGTTTTTACACGATCATGAAACGATTAACAGCGCCCGTTAAACTTTAACGTTGAGACTACTTTATTCGGCGTAAGAGGGTACGAAAGTATCAATTAGTTAAATACAATGGCCGCGGAGTTGATCATCGTCGAATGAAATTAAACATGGTTCTAAATTCTTGAAGTTTACGGCCTCTGATGCAGCGGAATACGCCGCTGTAAAGCCGTGAGAGCATTTCTGCTCAAGCATTTAAATGTGCGAAATAAAACGGTGTGGACTGGGTGAGAATTTATGGCGAGCCTGTAGCATACACGGTGAACTCCCAAATTGGTAATTCAATGAACTCGCCGCCGCTAGGTAGGTAGGTTTTCGGACAGGAGGCAGTCTTCGTGCCGAGTGGATTTTAGTCGTTGTAATTAAACGGCTTAACAAGGTTTACCGGTATCGCGATACCGGCTGCGGGATTTATTCAGTTTCGGGAGTGCGAGGAATCTCACCCGATAGAGATATCGGGGGCCGAATGCTCTTCAAATACCTGAGCATCAGGCAAGAACCTAATGCCGCACGGATTTAATGGTATCAGAGACGCGGTTAGGTCTTTGGTCTTGCGAACAAGAAGAGATATACGGCCGACATGAATAGTCGAAGCCGGCTGTCGTTGAACACGGCCCGTGATCGAATTATATTATATTTATAGTACAATGTTCTCAACATCGATGCCTGATAAATAAATAAAACTTGCCGGACGTTTCGCTCCATAATTTACATTCATATTCCCGTCCAAGGTGTGCTTTATTTTATTTATCAAAGTTCGCGGCGCTACCGCCGCCCCGGAGCCATAATAAAAAGGAAATAGTTCTAAATTGAAAAAGTGTGAAAAGTTAGCGGGCTTTAACCAGATGCTTCGATGAATATTTAATCGATCCGGTAAGGGGAAAGTTTGCGCGCTCCGTATTGCTCGTAGACAATACAAAAATTTCTGTTATTAATCATCAGAGGAGACAGGGAACGAGAGAGAGAGAGAGAGAGAGAGAGAGAGAGAAAAGTGTGCGACGGAAGTTTCGTAGTTTCTCTCGCAGACTCTCGCAGACGAGCTAAGGGAGAAGTCCCCGGAAGCACTTAGGCCAACGAAGGGTGTCTCCGTTTCTTAATTCCGCGGTGCTAAATAGCAGCAATTTTCAAGTAAATTAAACAAACTCCTCGGGGCAAGCGAAGAACTTTCCCCATCCAGTTCCCGCGACTCGCCCTGGGATGGATTCGTCGCCTCGCAATTATAATACTCGAACTCACGGCGTGTTTCACTGACAGACAATTAGGAGTCATTCCTAATCAAACTATCTCGAGCTCCCGTTTCTATCGCACCGCATACCGACAAGGTAATCTGTATTTTCTTGCCGCGCTGCGACACTAATTGCTAATTACGATCCTACGACGTTTCATTCTTTATTTCATTCTCGTAGCGTGTATCCGAATCGTGTCATATTTTCATGACGTACGTATTTCATTTCATATGAACGTTTCTTAAATGTCAATTTATGTATAGTCGAAACATCAAGAAGAGTCATTTGTTAAATATCCATTTAGAATAAAAAAAAATTCAAAGAATTATTTTTTAAATGTCAGATCAAAATCGAGGAGACAAAGAAACAATTTTTTTTGTTGATATAAATCGAGGAATCATTTTGTAATGTTAGTTTAAAATCGAAAAGTCAAAGAATGCATTTTTAAATGTCACTTCAGCGTCAGGATGGAGCGAAGGAGTGAAGAAATCATTTTTAATTGTCAATTTACATTGATAGGATAACGAGCAGTTTAACCGGACGGAAATATTGTATTGTGGGAAAGTAGTTCCTCGAGTCGACGCGGCGGGAACGCGATTTCCAGTTCGATTCTTCAAAGATATATTAAAACGACGCGCGGCTGTCCCGAGATACAGGCGGCGTGAAATTCACGAAGAACTTCCAGTTCCCGATGTAACCCCTTGAGAGGCCTGTTTCACCCGCCTCGCGAATCGAATTCGAAGTTGCGCGAGGAAGATTTGCCGTGCAAACAGCATTACGAACTCCGTCGCGGCGCAGACGATGACGCGTGTTGCGCACGCCAACTTCAAGCATCCATAGATCACCTTTAATGCCACCGACAAGTGCATCGCGTAATAAAACGTCGACCGATTATATTGGAAATTTAGTGAGTGCGTGTGTCAATGTTTACAGAATATACAGTGATTTTGGTACACTTGTCGAAACGATACCTACTTCCTCTTGGATTTTCATGAGATCGAAATATGTAGATATTCGCAAAAATATTTTTGAAGTTCGAGTTCGGTCTGGGTTAGCTTCAATATAAAAAATATAACTGCACACAAAACTATTATTAGTATAGGGAAAAGTTGTCCAGAGTGTGGAGATTTATAAACATATTTCAATTTCGTCGAGGTTTCGACAGGTTTACGAAATGGAGGGTCAGCTAGATCACAAAATGAAGGACCTGCTCGTCAGAGGAAAAGGCAGCGTTGCCTCGGAGCTTGATTTGTGGCGAGTGCAACGTCGAAAGGGTTAAGGCGGTATCGCAAAGCGTCAGGCTCTAGACAGAGGGTGGTGTAATCGAATTTCTGAAGCGGGAAGGGAGGGGGTTAGCGACGGAAATGAAAGGGGATAACGAATGACGAGGCCCGAGTCGGCCGTGCGACTCGGAATCTTTCGATTCGTCGTCAAATCCGAGCGATTTTTCTCGACGTCGCGGATAACGGGTCGGCTACTGGCGACAAATCATATGTAACGCCGTTCGAATCTTGCGAAGCGTATATAAAATGCGCGGGAGATAACTGACTGTCTGGACGGGGGTCGCTCGGGACCCCTGCATTTTTATTCGGCCCGTAAAATGCGATCGGGACACCTCACGCTGCTCCTAGGATATTTACGCGCGAAGATGTCACAGGAAGTCCGTGTACATTTGAATTCACCGGAGCTTGCTAGATTTATATTACGGTTCCGCATCGCCGGAACGAAATGCGCCCCCCCAAACGGCACCCTCCGCGCCGACGACGCCTCCAGGCGTCTTCGAGAACCCGATTCTTGCGAACGCTCCGCCCGGTGCCCCCGGCAATTATTTTTGATGGGTCCTCCGGTGATGCTCGAATTTCCCAGCGAGCTACAGTGACTGTCATTGATATTCGGATCATCTGAAAATACGACAACTTTTTTAAACGATTTGAACCTTTTTGAGAAGTTAGAGCAATTACTTTACTACGTGTTGTGAAAAAATTTTGTTCAAAAATTGCAATTGCACTCGCAGCTATATATTTAACTCGAAAATTAAACATCTTATTCCATTGCCTGTGATTATCTAAATTTTATGGATATGGAATTTAGTTTAGTAATTGATTGGATACTTTTCTTCGTCCTTTTAAAAGTGTCCGAATATTGCTGTGACTCACTGAGAATTGTTAGCGAGTCGCTGCACGTTTCGCGTGTTTTTAGTCGCTTGAACGTTTCCGATTTGTTCGTATCGGTACCCGCTTAACGAAGCATTAAAACCTAGTAAAGTACGCGCGACTCTTCATTTCCGCGTCTTCGAGAGGAAAGTAATCTTCCGGTACCCTCGACGAAGGCTTCCTCGCATTCGCTTCATTGAATTTTATGGCGGACTAACGACCATCGTTATTTCTCTATCGGTTTTGCGCGAAAATTGTGAATCGAATATATACAAGTCTAGTTCACGTTTTTAATGCCGAGGGAAAAAAGTACCCGGAGGTAGAATGTGGTCCACTGGAACAGTATATTTTCTACGTTTCCGCGGTAAAATGTCCTGGATTCTTCGATAAATACATTTTCCTCGAAAATCTAATTTTTATTTCAGGTTTCAATTGATTTTTATCGAGAAACAGCGATCATTCGTTTCTAACTGTTTTTAGATATATTGTTATACAGCGTGTGTCACACTTAATACAAAATTCAATCATTTCATCGATCGTACCCTCGATGAACAATTCGAAACATATTTCCCCGGAAAGGGAATACAAACATTGTATTTGCGATGCTTATAAAACATACATCATATTTTTCCAATCTGCTTTAAGCTGCTCGTCAACTCCGGCATACACTGGCAACATACACTATCAAAAATATTTGATCACCATTCAGTTGGTATATGTATAAAAGACTCTGCAGTCTATTGTACTATCTACTATGACTGTATGATAGCTTTGCTATTCCTCGTCTGTTATGTTCAGCCACCACTTTCACTAAATATATGAAACTGGTAGTACTAGTAGATACTAACAATTACGTAAAATACAATAGTATAACAAGAAATGATTCGAATAAAAAATTGTTTTCCCGTACTTCGTCGAACTCGCACAAGCAGTTCGTGCTTTATTCGGACGTAAGCTCGTAATTCCCGAACGATTCTCTGTCTCGTCCGCTATTCTTCCACTGTCCAATTTCCTTCTCCTTGAAACAATTCTTTACCTCGGAAGGGATGAATGGGGATTTCGCGGTGGCACAGAGAAGACGAGGCCGCCTTTGAAACACCGCGCGCATATCAGACAACCTGGCGAAATAATAGACCGGCTTCGTTGTTAGGTTTAATTAATCGGACCGGGCCATGGTAATTTTCGAAAGTAAATTTGTAATGTAACTTAGCGGCTCACCGCCCTAATGAAACATTATGTAACTTTCCACAGTGTCCCGTTTCTGAGAGAAAGCTACCTCGAACGACGGGAAACGTGTACCCTTTTCGCAAATAGTGCGGTAACTATTCTTGCACTAATATTTCGAAACTATTCTATCTCGTGTGACAGTCAACAAATTTTTTAATTAATAGATAAACTATGATTTCTGTCTGTTTCAGGTAAGGAATAAAAACAGCTACTCTACCACCTCTCCCTTCACTAACAACCAAAAGCCAGAACCGCGTAAGTTCAATTTCGTGAGTAAAATAAATATTAATGTCGACAAAAATCGACATCTGAATAATTTCCAGTTTAGAAAATTTAATATGGATCAATTAACCAGCTGCTTATTAAATAATTTTCAACTTCTCCCTTGAATAACAACCAAGAACCATGTAAAATAACTAGACTCCGAATATTCATGCAAAATAAAAAGTTTGTGCATCAATTGCAAGACACACAGGAGCTGAATATAAATTTATATTCTCCATTAATAATTTCAATGTGGTGAAAATTTTTAATATTTTCACTGTTTTAAATTAAGCTTTCTCATTTTTGTTATAAATGCATCAAATCCGGAATCTAAAAATAACACAAATGACGAAACGATTTGAATAATTTTTGTTGCGTTCGCAACACGTGTTCGAAAGGTCCGCAGCTGTCAGCAGTTCGTCAGTCTAGAACCAAGTTCAGCCCTTGACAACTTCTGACAAGTTTGTCAGTGACAGGTGTGCTTATTGATTGTGAGCCGGAGCCGACGCGCGTGCGTGCACCACCCCCGCGTCTGCACATGTTTGTTTAGATGATTTTTGGTGCACACACGAGGAGCTCGCTTCGAAAACAGTCGGGACTCCGAGCATCGAGCACGCCGCGTACAGGATAATCAATTTCTCGATTGTTCGAGCAAATGTTTCTTCGATTTCGATTTCACCGGAACGATGGGAATTCGAATTCACAATCCGCAGGCTATGCGCTACACTGTATTCCGCGTGAACACCCTCCCGGAGCATGTCTGTATTTAGAAGCAGAGGAACATTATTAATAAGCATTTACCGAGCAATATTCAGGAGTATCGAATTAATAGGAAAACAGAGAAAATTAGTCATTGTAGTGATCCTGACACAATGGACGCAATCCGCAGAGATTCAATGTTCCCGAATTATCAATTCTAATTTACGCAGACGTCATTGTCCAGTTAAAAATTCCAACGAGAGATTGTAGCAACTTTTGGAACAATTGAAACGTTGTTGCTCAAGTTCTTACACTATTTGAAAATGAAAAATGAATAATTACATTTGAATTAAAATTGATTATTAGGTTACCAACATTTCGCAAGCTGATGGAACCTTTCCAGTAAAAATTGAGTGGATTTTAATTCAAGATCTTGAAGTCTTTGAAAATCGGAGACGAACTTTTGCAATCATCCAATATTATGTTAAAAAAGATTGGAATCCATCCTAGTGATTAAACTTGTGAATGAATCTCGCAGATGAGATCGTCGTTCAATTATCGTACCGGCTCACTGATTCGTATAATCGAGATTCTACCGCACTTGCGAAAACCCTATCCGGGAAACGAATCCTTCCGACCCAGCGAATAATCAAACAACAGCGGAACCGGTTTTTTTAACGAATTGAAATTCGTTACAGTGGGTCCTCAAGTGTTTGGCCCTCATTGTCGAATTTTCCGATTGAATTTTGATCCCCTTTTCCACCGTCGCTCACGAAGTGGTCCACGCCATGCAGAGGAAACTCGATCGTTTCAATTTCCTGCCCGATGTAAAGCAAAAACGTCGCTACCACTTCTACGCAATTTCCTGATTAATTTTGCGTTTTCGAGAAATTGTTGCCTGTTCCTGCCCTTTCTTCGCCGAGGCAGCGACGAATTTCTTAATCACCGATTATAATGGCTTTTATCGAAAGAATGTCTGTAACGAGGTAAGTCTATCTCGCATTTATCGATTTAGAATGATTTCAGGACTTTTGCACGGTTAGAGAAATATTATTACCTTTTCTTATAAATTTTTTATAAATTCCTTTCCGTGAATTTTTAAGCCAGCTAGAAGTGGCGTCCCTAAAACCGAGCACCAAGAACCGAGTTTCAAAGTTACGACGTTTTTATGAATCATGAATCGTAGCCGAATAAAAAGGGTCAGCTGAACTTTGCAAAATTAAAAGAGAAATTATAGATGCGCGGTACACAAAAACTTGGCAACAAAGAGTTCCACGAAAATACAATAAAATTTCTGTGTTCCACAGAGCGATTTAAGTATCATTTTAATTCATTCTTTGAACAGTTTCCTTTCTAATTTTATTTATTACCGTCGAAATGATATTATTCTCTTTGATTCTCAATTGTGTATTTGCACTGAACTATGCGGAACATTTTAATTATTACACAGTTTCCCCTTTTAATTTTGTTTATTCCTCTCGAAAGGATATTCATCTTCATAATTTCAATAGTACATTTGCATTGCGTGTTTGCAGTAAACTATGTACAATTTTTAATGAAATACCTTTCCAGGGAATGAGCGTTGAACAAACTCTCTTTTAGGAGACACGCGAAAATTCTTCCCAAGTTAATATGCAAATGCAAAGAAAACAATTTTTTCGCGTACTGAGGGATCTCTTTGAAGTGCAGAAAATACAATTCTTTCTTCGGAGAGAGACAGAGAGAGAAAGAGAGAGAGAGAGATTCGAAATTGGGTTAAAACGAGATCGATAGGGAGCTGAGGGAAACGCGTATTAACATCGTCGGCGCGTAACGCTTTAGCCGCTAAATGTTATTGCGCGCGTGTAATTAATGCAACGTACCTAATTCGGGTTTATTTCGACGATGCCATAGCGTTCGCGAAATATTAATAGTCTGGCAATATTAACGCAACCTTCAATAAACCAATCACAAGAGCCGAAGCGAACGTAATATAGTTCCTCCCTTACAGAAGGGGTAGTAAATAATAATTTAGTTAGTCGAGCTTAGCTAAAAATTTCGTACTCTTCGACAAAATGAACCTACATCAAAGAATACATTTAAAGTACATCAGAAAATCATTTTTTTTATGTAGAAGAAGAGGTTAGAAAATTCGGCACTTGCGAGATTGGTTTATTGAAGTTAATATCGACAGACTGTTAATATTCCACATATTGCACGCAGCCCATAAAAAAATCGACGGAGGCCGCGACGAGCCTCGATATGGAGTCCACCAGCTTTATGGTGAGCTGTATCGCTGTATGTATAGAGTATAGACGGCTGTCTCGAGTGTCGAATCCTCGTCGATCTCTCTTTCTCTCTCGTTTCGCCTCGGATAATTTGAATTAAGTTGGAAGAACTGTACTTCAACCGGGGTGGCTCCTCCTGTGTGTACCCGTCTCTTTTATGGTTATAATTGTGGCGAGAGGGTTTTTCCCAAGGGTTATTTACAATAAGGTGTAAGTTCGATTTTATTGGTTTCCTATCTGAAGAATAATCAAAAATGTTATTATTTCGTAATGAATATTCCAATCATTCAAGTAAAAAATATTTTCCTTTTCTCTCGCGACATTTTTGGGGATGAAGACGGATCGCTGCAGCCACAAAGAAGATGATACCGGCAAGGGATTAAGAGAACGTAAAAATTTAAGACAACAAGCCACTTGACCATTGAATTACTCTTCCAACCCTGAAAATAATGCATTTCCACCCCGTCATCTAACAGCCACGTTCCAGCCTTGAAGAACCATTCGAAAAGAGTCTCCTCCATAAGAGGTCCCGACCCCTTACGAGGGAAACATCCCGTAGCCTCGAACAACTCAATTTTCATCGCGGCGAAACGGACGAGTCGGGAACAGCGTTGTCCCGTGTGATTAAGTTTCTCGCCGGAAGTGTGCTCGAGCCTTTAACAGAGAGCCTGTGAAAGATGGCCGGTGGTCGAATTGAATGGCTTCGATTCACGAACGATGAAAAATAAACAGACCCCTCTTTTCTTCTGGATTTTAATTAAGCCCACCCTCTCTCTCTATCTCTCTCTCTCTCTCTCTGTTTCTCCGAAAAAAAGAAGAAGAAAAAGTTCACGGGTACAATGGCGTCGCGACGTCCCGACGATAGAACTCTCTCCCGGAGATAGAAGGATCCACCGGAAGCCGCCTCGACGCCGAGTAATTATCTAATCGACCTCTTCCGCGGACAATATCGCCCGGTTTCTTTCGCCGTTCTCCGGTTTCACCGCAAACTTCCGACAAGAAGAAAGGAGCCGAGGGTCGCGTGGACGCCGGAATGAGCTAACCCAAGCGAATCAAAATGTTAATTACAAGATTCAGTGACGCCCCGCTCGCCTATGACACCGACTTTCATCTTACCGCCTTTCTTTCGCCTCATAAATCCCGATCCTGAACTCTATGCGCCTTCGCGGCCGTTTAACCCCCTCCAACGCGAGCAGCACAAACGCAAGTGCGCTGAACTGGCACCTCACGCGAATTGGCTAGGATCCGAAAAATTCCGATACCTCTTTTCTCTCTTTTATTTGACACCCTGACAAATTTATTTAATGCGCTAAAAACAAGTTTAACACTGTAGAATATCACTCCACCAAAAGATTCAGGCATTATAAAAAAAATAGAAGCAGTATAGAACCAAAGCACACAAGTTTGTTTAATTGTCGAGCGAAAACTGAGAGTACTGAAAGTGACTATTTTATATTACCTAATTGATTTTGAACAATTCCCGTGAATGCTGCTTTACGATAGACGTAAATTAAAAATATTCGAACTCGCATGAGATTTTTTATTTAAACAATTTTAGTCTTCATCGAGATCATTTCGCGTTGCATTTCATGCAATCGCAGAGTCATTGTCCTTGTTCTATCAGTGCAAGCGGTGAACATTTTGAATTTCGTTATTATTGAACCGCGGATTTTATCCAAGCAGCTGCAATTTGAAACAGTAAAAAGCAAGAGAGAAAGAGAGAGAGGGAGAAAGGTCGGCGAGGGTTCGACACTCGAGACGGCCGGCTATACAGTCGGCTATACAGCTCGCTATACAGCTAGTGGGCTCCATATCGAGGCGCATCGCGGCTCCGCCGATTTTTTAGGGGCTGCGTGTAATCAGCGAAATCCCGAGCGGTGAATCAATACCGTGCAGTACCGACAGTCTACCCTCCAACTCTTCCCTGACAGAGCCGGCATCCGCCATCCCCGCACCCGTTCTATGTTCCAGCGTCCTTTCGATTTCCGAAACTTCCGGCACATCGTCTTCGAGGCGTTATTACCAGCCGCCAGCCGGAGGCATTTTCATTTCCTAGCCCCCGAATTTTCCATTTTCGTCGGTTAGAAGAGACTCTCCCGGCCTCGTTCTACGTCCCGTGGTTCCAACAGTTGAAACCCAGTCCACCTAGAGGTGCAAAAGAGCCAGAACCGGGTGCAGAAGCGAATGGCGAGGGTGGGAGGAACAGGGTGGATAAGCCCGGAGTCCTTACCCCGATATCCAAGTCAAAACCGGTCCGAGGGATAGTCTAGCCGCCTTTCAAGAACTCGCAGTTTCCAACATCCCCGAACCATCCGCCCTCCTTTTTCCATCCCTTTTCCGGAGATACGGCCAGCTGGATTTCTACCAGGTCCTACACGATGGACAGATACAGGATACAGCCAGACCGGTTAACAGAGCGGTATGGAGATCCTGCAGGATTATCGGTTGTTACGAGGGTGAGGAAACCAGCTCGGATATGGTATTTGTTAATGTTCCCTATCCGAATACCTTCCAACGTGTAAGTGGCTTTCCGCAGCTTTTCTATGGGGAAACGAGGCTCTTCTCCGAGCTGTATCCGAGATACTCCAGACTTCCTTTCTCTTGAGCAGTTTCACCGAGTGTTCGTCTCCTGCTTCTGATGGCGCGCCGACTTCGTTCGCGAACACTTTCGTAAAGCATACAATTCAATTTGTTGCATTAATTTTTGTTAACGATTCTCTCGTAGTCCGATTTATTTCGACAATCAGATTGGCACCGAGCCTTAAATAGATTCATTTGATCGAACACAATATTTAGTTATTCATCCTTACGAAAAATTGAATATGGAGAATAGTTGTTGTTCGAAGTTCGCAATGAGATTCCCCGTTAATAGGACTTTTCAATCAGCGAAGAGAACAGTTTTTCTGAAAAATTCTCTATTCAAAGAGAATAATAACAGCCACCCCCTCATGCTGTGTACATTATTAAAATCCCTGCTTCAAGAACAATATCCATCAACCAAAGACTTAGAGAACTAACTTTCCCAAGAGTTCAAACAACTTAACTTCGCGGGAACTTTTAATGCAGCCACTTAACCGCAAAAATCCTACTTTCAAGCAAAGGATCCTGTACACAAGTTCGTATTTCTAGACATAAACCACCACCACCCCCTCGCCATACGTTAAAAATTAGTTTCCCAAAAACTGCACATTTTGTTGAATTATCGAACATTATTTCTTCGTACGATTGGATTGGTGAGAAATTTTTTTATCTTTTTCGTAGAACTGATAGTGTCAGTTAAATTTGTGAAGTTGGTGTTTATTGAAGTTTTTGTTTTAATAGCTACAAACGTGTCATCCAATTTCTCATTTGTTAGTAGCCGAAAGATAAACACTGATCTGGGAGAATTGAAAAATACAGCGACACTAAATCTGTAGAACCACAGAACCAAAAGCAGCCATCCCGCTGAAGAAATCGCAACGAGTGTACCATTTAGGGCATCCAATGAGCATCCAATTCGTGACCCGTTAAAACAGAAAACGGCGCCGGTCAAAGCGTGAAAGCTGCCAGCCCCGAGAAAGCGCGAAACTTTCTTGAATCCTGAGAACGCGAACCAAAGAAGCAGTCCAGTGGTTCGCAATTGGTGAATCGTGGCATTTGCTCGGCACCCTTGCAATTTAGTAGAAATTAAGAAAGGGTAAGCTGGGAGAAACGTCCGGGAACGGCGTGAAAAGAGATCTCTTTATCAAAGAACGATTTCATTTTTCGCGGGGCCGACGTTTCATTTTTCACTTGCTGTCTCGTGTTCGCGAGATTCGATTCAGTATTTCGCGTCTTTGCTGTTGTCGTCGGGACGGTAGAGAGGGCGGGCCATTCATACGAGGACGCTCGTACGGGTGGTGGGTTTGGTTGCCGTGAAATCCTCCGTTTGGTCCTCGCGCCGGAAAGGGTACGGTCTTGGTTCGCGAATGTCTGGGATCCGCGAATTTAATAACTCGAGTTCACCGTCAGATGAAGTTGAACTCGCGGATTCGGCGAGTGGAATATATGTAAGACTGCCGAGTAGGAATTTCTACGGAATATAGAGGCGTATAGTCTCTCTCCTCTCTATGCATGTGTACACGTGTGTTTGTAACCGTGGAACCGGGGGTTGAACTTATTCCAAAGTGCCGGGCTCGGTCGTTCGTAGTTTGGCCGGATGAAGTACGAGTATCCGAGTTGCAAAACTCGTTACGTATAAATAAAAAGAGCTCGCTTGCGAGGAGGACTTACTTGTTCGCGATAGACCCGTGTCTGCGTGCCTTGGCGAGGATAAATACGCGAAACGAAAGAGAATGAATTGGAAGTTCAGTATTTAAATATACATATCATGCAAACTGCTGGGCGAAGTGGCCGCTCTCTTCTTCCCGGTCGCTTAATGTCGCATTCGCCTGATGGCTCTCGTTCGGTTTATTGTTACCTTTCGACCTTTATGTTGGGGAATTTGAATTTATTATACGCATCTTGATTGATTGTCTGTAATCATTTCTTTCAGTTCATTGCATTGTTGTCACGATTACAATCCTGTGTGTAACAATTTCTTTAAATTTGTTCGTTCGTGTTCATCGTTAAAAATATTATTGCCGGTAGAAAAGACGCTTACGAACGCTGCAACGTTCTAATGGCGGCTCGGCTCGGCTCTGCTCGGTCGCGCGCGAGCACCAAAGCCGTATAAATACAAACATGCATAAATGCATAAGGCTGCAGATTGCTTCGAATATATCGATGCGTCGCTGCATTCTTCCCCGGCATAATTCTTGCGCGTGTCACCGGGGTGGCAAAGCTCTTTGTCGTGCCTGACAATCGGATACCCTTGTTTTGTTCGGTATGAAGCTCACGCCGCGAAATATCGTGCCGTTCGAAACGTGACGAAATTCCTTTATATCGTTTTTATACTCTTTACTGTCGCCTGCGAACGCAAACGGGTCGTCCACTTTTGTTCCCCCTCGCAAATTGACCGTTCCGAATTATTTAATTATTTCGTTCAAAAGCAGAGTCCGCTGTGTCTAAATTCGCGTGCATAAAAATTATCGTAGGAAACATAATTTTTTTCATTGATAATTGGTATTGGTATTTAAATGGTTTGTCGCACTATTCTAGCATAATTTATGTAACACTATGCCGGCAGGTCGCATTTAGTATCATTTGGAAGATGGTGGTGCAGGTCACGATAATTATTTATTCGTGTATTGGCCGCGGAGAGACAGTTGTTTGGCCGCTTTGTCAGCGGGTCTCGGCTGCCAGGAATTCCGTCTTATTCCCGCGGGTTTTTTCTCTGTTATATAGCAAATAGATTTAGTAGCGCAACCTTAGTATTTTGCGGTCAAGGATTGATCAAGCCCTCCGCGAACCCGATGATGATCTAATTTTCGACGATGTTCGGCCGCGGATTCGGATATATGTACAACCGCGCCGTCTAAATAAAGACGTATCCTCCGACGTCAGTCGAAGTGTCATTTAGAAACGGTGTTGCGAGCGTCAAAGCTGTTTTCACCGGAGAGAGAGAGAGAATCCTTGCGATTTCTGGTGACACCGACGCCCCGTCACTCTTCCCCGGCGATCGTGCATTTAAATATCTTGCTCCCGATGCGATTTCCAGACGCCATAATTTAATTGGCTCGCCTCTAGACGAGAGTGGAAGTCGCGGCCGACTCTCGTTGCGATTCGAGAGAATATTTAACTTCGTTCCCGCGGATAATCCGATTCCCCATTTATTATATCGCGTTCGCCGCTCGAAAACGACGCCGAAACAATTACCGTTTACAGAAATGTCAGTCGACGACTGAAACGGCTCCTGCTACCTTCAATTAAGCCGTGGAAATTCCCTCATTGGATAAATAAGCTCGCGACAACCATAAATAACTCCATCCGCGAAACTCTCGGAGAGAAAGCTGCAGTTACAGGATTTCTTTTTAGACATACTCAAATATTTCAATGGTCAATTCTCGTATCAAGGATACTATTTATCCTTCTGTGGACCGTATTGTTAATTAAGAATATTTGCAACAAAATCTATCACTACGCCATGAATAAACGTTCGACGTATTCCTCTCCGCGCGCGACGAACTTCCGACCCGACGGTGTAAACACGACAACGCTAGTCGATACTAATTACCATTGCGAGCCGCGTAACAGGAAGAACAACGGGTATTAACATCACCTTAATTGCTGATTTTAACGAGGGAAACACTGTTATTGGAAATGTCGTTTGCAAAACAAACGGGATAATAGAAATTTTTAATAATCACGTTTCTTCAGCCACGCTGTAGTGATAACGACCTATTACGTCACGAGACGCTTACGTCGTTAATAACAATTTTATGTTACACTACTTTTCCGTCCGCGTGCACGTGGACTCTTCTACTCGGTCGAAGAGGGTTCACAGTGGAGAAATAAAATGTCCCAGAGTGGATTTCGCGCTATTAGAATCAGTTTAGAAACTGTTTAAAGTTGAAGACGCGTTTGTTTAAGAATCGCAAGGAGTGGCAAGACTGATTGTTGCGGTGGAACATAGTAAGCTAGCTCGAAGGTGTTCACAAGTCGCCTTTTGTCGACGATTACCCCGACGGAATCCGAGGCGAGGTATGTAGAAACCAGCGCCGTTTATTTGCCAACGGGGCTACAACCGTTCGGAACTCAATTTCCACAGGGCGTCATTATACTTACGTATCGGAACCGTCGACCGACGCGACGCGGCGTATGCATATGCATACGAGCTAGTGAATGCACGTCAGAGCGAGCTCACAGAGGTGGCGCGTGCATAAACTCCGAACGTCGCGGTCGCGTATTGTCTCTGCAGCTCGAGACGGTGTTCGATGGGAGAAATTCGAACCCGAGAACACGCATCTAATTTTAATGGAAGTTCGTTCCACCCTTCTTCGTGCACAAGGTATCTCATTTGTATGTACAATCAACATCAACTTCGGAACCGCAAATAGAATTTACATGAAACTTAGAATTTTCATCTTTGAACTTGATCGTCTGAAGAATTCTTCACGCGATAGTTACGAAAGAATAGAGGTGTCGTGGATGACTGTTCATTACGGAATGTACGAGTTAGATGAACCTCGTAATGAATATCTCGGGACGAATAAAAAGTCCATCGCTGTTACTTAACAACGAGTGTCACGGATCCTGCTAAACGATGAGCCGGAACACGCAGCAATATTAATACTCGGCGTGCCAAAGCCGTAGAATCCATCATGTTCAGGCAATAGATTTCATCCAATTATATAGATCCGCTCGCGTATAAACTGGCTTGACAAAAAGAAGCCGGATAATCTACGATATAGGATTTCCATTCAAATGAACAAAATCCCACCGATCAATCTTAACGCGAGCATAAATAATAAACTCCATTACTATTTAGAGGAATCTGGTGCAAATTGCAACACCAGATAAAATCATCATCCCCTTTAAAGAAAATACATATATTCATTTATTAAACTAAATAATTGTTTTGAAGTTGCATTAAATTTTAGATAAATTGCAAACGATTTAAGCCACAGAAAGTATAAAGAATATTTGCAGTACTACACAGTTAAGAATGAATAAATTGAATGGATAATGTTTTAATCAGTTTACTGTCTGAAATTTCACCGAGAGATTCGCCGTGATAAATGCAGAAAATCCTCGGTTCCCTAATTACTCAGCCAAGAACATCCCCAGCGAACTCCGTCGAAGTCGGAATTGCAAAATGGACGTGTCCGAAGCAAAACAGCGATTCCACATTCATCTAAGTCCCGCTATCGTCTGTTTCATTACCAGACGCTGCCACGGTAAGGTTTCCATTAACCCCTGGCAAAACGTTCACTCCTAGAAGCTCAGAATTTTCGGTGGAATTCTGTTTCCGGATGCCATGCCGGGACGGCACTCGCTCGCTCTAGCTCTTCGAGCCGCCGACCTATAAATCACGTAATTCTCATCCCCCATTATGGTTAATCTCCGCATATACTCTGTCTCCCCCGCGTCTGACTTTGGATTTTCATTCCGGGTCCCGTCGCTTCATCCGCTTCATCTCCTGATGATTCTCGAATCAATGTCAAATCGCGATTTATGGAGACACCGGCAAACCGTGCGGAATGTAACGCTGCAACGGCGCGGCGGGGTTGTAAACGTCAGAGCAGCTTCAAATTGTCTCTTCTGATCGCCTACAATTGGACCAGTCAACGCGTAAAAGCTATTTTTGATATCCCGCTGCCGGGTCGCAATCTTTTGTTGCGATGAATTCTACGAAGTCTGCTATGAATCTGTACGCGGTTCGCAACAAAATTCTAAAACACAAAAACTGTCCATATTAGCGAAAATTAGTGACACTCTTATCGAATTTTAATTTAAAGCCGACAGACAAAACAAATTTTTCTCTTTACGAAAATACTGCGAAAATACTTGTACGCGTATAGTTTAAGATTACTCAATTTTCAAAAGAAGTGAACAGAAGTTTTACATTAATTTTAACTGGGCTCAACGAGAGACTCCAGTTTCGGGGTTAGGCGTGCACGTTGCGACAAAAACTTTTGGGACAACCCAGCAAAATTCGTAAAGAATTGAAGGAGCGAGGGAGGAGTTCCCGAGACAAAAATCGTTATCACGTGCGAATCCGTTCCTCCAGCCATGTTTCCAGCCGCCATGACGCACGCAAACTACTTGCCCGGACAATGTGGAAATTATAATCCACTTGACGAAGATCCGGTCTCGTTAGAATTTCATTAGAAGCATCTGCTTCGGCGGACGAGGCGAGGTGACGTTGCCCCGGGTTATTCCTAACGAGGCCTGATTGAACAAGTGACTACATGGTACCCGGTCAAGGTACCGGCTGGCGGCGCGGCGACTGCCGGGAAAACCCGAGGAAACCTTAAAACCGGCTGCACCAGAAGACGGCGAAAGGGTAAGAGACGATAGGAGGGAGAGAGAGAGAGAGGAAAAAAAGCAGGGAAGAAGGGCGGAGAACAATGGCACCCAGATGAAAGAGTTTGGAGGCCCCGGGCCACACCGGGGCTTTTCTATATTCCGCGCCCCTACCCTCGTCTCGTTAATATCGAAACGCTCGCAATTAGAGCGAATTGAAACAAAACAGCGACTATAGTTTCCACCGACGACGCGCACCCGTCGAACTAAGTTTCGAATTGCTGGCGCGATTTTGAGCTTGTTCTCCAAATGTTTATGGAGCCGTATGTCTTTGTCTTTTTCTTAATATTCAATCAAAATGAAAGCCTTGCGCGCAGCCCATGAAAATCAATTTTCATAAAGATCCGACACTCGAAATGTATCAGGCTACTTGTGGCTCTGAGTCACTGTTAAAAATTGCTGTGCCATTAATCAAAATATTCTGTACATTATTAAAAATATGTTGATACCTAATCGATTACTAAACATTTAAATATTACACGTGGTATTATTATATCAATTTCATACCCATAAGATGAAAAAAATCATATAGAAATTTAGTCGGAAGAAAAGAAATTTACAACTTAGAAAATTGTTTATCGATTTCGACACATGTAAGACGAAGAAGTTGTTACTGTTATCTGTGACAACACCCAATATTAATATCAAAGCGAACGACTCGGAGATTCATTACCAAGACGATTATCTCACACCCACGACAACCTCCACAAACAGTTTAGAACCGAGAGGACGATGTACCGAGCAGTTAGCGGGACATCGACAAACATTGTTGCCTGTTCGACACTGTTTCACTTGCCGCTGCGAAAATAACATCCGCGGAAATAAATGGAATTGGCCCTCCGCGAGGTTGTTTTGAGGAATCAAGGATCATTTGAGAGTTTGTAATCCTGCTGGGCTGCAAAGTGGGGATTAACGGGGATGTACGTGTACGAAGAGAGGTAACATTTCCGCGGGAAATCTGACTAATTAGGAAACGAAGATTACAGACTCGCGAAAAATTGTAGAACGGAAGTCCCGCATAAATTTCGCTTAAGGGAATACCCCGGGATATAATCGCCCAAGTTTCATCCCCTGGGGATCGTTCGGTCGAAATCTAAAATTATCGCTGATGCAAACTTTGTTCTCGTCAGGTTTTGGTTCTTCTAACACGTGCCGAGCCGTTTCTGCTCGATCTTTCATTCAGGCCATTTGCTTTGTTCTGTACTGCATTTTTTATAACATCTCATTCATTTTTTGGTGGGAATATATTCTACAGTCTTAAACTTGTTAAAAATATATATTTTTAGCGCATTAAATCAATATGTCAGTTTGTACCACTACACACACACACACAACACGCGGCATGAATGGATATTTTAACGTGTATCATCGGTGGTACACGCGGCACGGAACGTGTTAAGTAAAATTCATGGTTCGGATCTCGCAGAGATCATTCCGGACGGATCGAGGGGAAGGTTTTCCAGAGGCGAGCATCCAGCCATTTTCTGACACCAAGAAATACGCACCCGTTTGCTCGAATGGTAGCATATTCACGCGTCCGGTGGGTGGTAGATGGTCGGGCCAAGAGTCATTTCAATAACCGCTCGTAGAGCTCCAATAACTGTACGGCTTATCCCCATATCGCCCCCCCCCCCCTTCTCTATCCATTCATTTTTTCCTCGGCATATCGAACCACGAGGATTCCCGTGACTGGCTTCTATCCGGGTCAAAATCTTGTCGCGGCCGTAGACGTCGCGTCGCTCTCATTTCCGTCAACCGTAACGTTCTCCGGCGGATTTCTCGGCTGAGGACACCCAGCCAGCCACCCCTCCGTTTCCATAGGGGTTGGCTTTTCGCCTGTGTGCTGGGTTTTCATCGGACGTCGAATCGCGCCGCGTACCGTTCCGCATTTGTTTGCGTGGCTCGATCCCGAGACGTCTACGTTCGAGAAGGAAATGGAGGCGGCGACGAACAAGAAACGACCGAGGTCGACCTCCATTTCTGGCTTCTGAGACGGGACCTCACAATCCTGACTCACTCCGAAGCCGAGCTGCGTCGCACCGCAACGCTTTTTCCCCGAATCTCGCTAAAAACCTGGCTGAAATTACCAATTTTTTAAACACGGTAACACTACCACCCCTTCAAGAGTAATTGTATTGGAGTTAAGACTGTAATGTCTCGCACGCTTAGAAAAAAATTAATAATGTAGGGGAGGGTAGTATTTACGATTGAGGAGCAGTTCAAACAATAATACCAGATAATTAATAAAAATTTCCCTATTTAATTCGCGATTTAGTAGAACCTCTAAAGAAGCAATTTCGCGGCAGTTTCTTTTTGAACGTATCTTAAAATGTGATCAGGCTAATACTACCCCAAGAAATTGTACAATAACGTATGAATAATTCAGTATCATTTTATAATATTTGCAACGCAGCAGCATTTGGCCCGAGAAGCAGAGAAGTTTCCAGATATTTGTCCATTGCTTCGCGTCGCGCGGAGAACCGAAAGGGATGAAATAGTAGACAATAATTTTGCGGCTTGCTGCCGAGGTCTGAATCAAGTTTAAACCCACGGATTAGCATTCTTTCAACATACCGCTGCGCGCGGTCAGAGTTGGCTGAGGTTTAAAGTAGATCTACGAAAACCGAGCGTTCTCTCTCCGATACTGCTTTTCTGGAAAACAATAGCATCCGGAACAGGCATATTTCATGCAAATAGGTCGTTCCAACGCCACTTTAATTCTGCTAATATAATATAAAGTAATAGTCCCCGACATGTGTACCGAATTTACATAAATAAGTATATTAATTTATATTCGAGGCACAGAAATGTGCGTTGAAACTATAAAGTGCAACATCAGACAGCGAGTTTGATGCATTTGATGCATAATAAAGAAATGAGTAGGCGTAATTTAAAACAGTAAGAGGATTAGAGGAATTTAAAAATACTGTAACATTATTTTCAACCTATTAATATTAAGAGAAAAAATAAATTTCTGATTCACTCCAGTTTGTTGCAATTCGTGTAGACAATTTTGATTTTGCGTAAAGATCCGCTGTCTATTAATTAGTAGACATTGTATGTGCAAAGCGTGTGAATTTCCATTGGGAAGCGGTTCTAACGCCGCATTTGTAAGTCGGGCAACGCCATTACAGCTCGATATTATCAGCTGGCAGGATCGGAAGAAGCTTAGGAGCAGGAAATTGTGAACCGGGAACAGTAATACGGCGAGATGACGAAGTTCAAAGACGATCCTCTGCTATATATTTGCCGTGGCAGTGCACTCTGAAAAATTGCGGACAGTTGTACCGTTTCGAATAACACACATCGGCCTGTTGAAATCGAAGCAGCAGGATACGGAACGCGAGCGCGCGGCAATCGCAATATGGTAGATCGAGGAAACGTATAATATTTTCTGAGTGGTTAGAACGCGGGATATCTATGCTCTCGGCTGTGACACAATTCCCGGGATGTTCTCCATCGCACGGAAAACTGTTCGTCACCGAAGCCACCGGGAATACACATCGAATATCGCTTGTATTTCCCGTTCATGTGCGACGATCGCTCGAAAAACCTGTCGCTAGGATGAAGGACATTAAATATTTCTGTTCGAGCTGGATTTATATCGCTGCTTCATCCTCCCACGATTTCCCGAGACCTTAATCCTTTACGCCCTGCAGATACGCTCTGCCGAATCACTTTCCATTCAAATTCTGCGTTACCACATATGTTCACATATTCCGGAAAAATTAATTTCATTTCGCCAGAATGTACTTGTGTTTGTGCCTCTCGATTAAAGAAACATCATTCAAGTTGTACGGGATTAATTTATCCCTTTGGTCGAATTGACAGTATGTATGAAAAATTCAGCTCTACATCCATTTGATTATCCTCGATAAAATAATTCTCTCGAGGTATTTCTAACACAGTTTATCAATTTAATTTGTAAAAATAATTCTTTTATACGTTGATCAAATCTCACAGGAAATAGCGACTTACAATATAAAAAAACGTGGTAACATGTGGCCACGATAAACTCGTTTTACGTTTAAAAAGTAATCCCTTCTGTCGCCGGAATGTCCCGAAATTTTTCAGAAACTCCTCCGCAACTTCGCAATCCCGGGAATTGCTCTCGTCCGTCTGAAGGAATTCTTTTCCCACAAAGGAACACCGAATTTCTAGCTTTTCACGGGAGAAATTGATATTTTCAGGATCATATAACCAGCTATTTTAGCTCCTCTCGTTAAATCGACGTTCCGTTTGCATTCAATGGGTCGAAATTACCGAAGACCGTTGAATGCACCCTTAACCTGAATGCATCGTCTGGCAATGTAAATGAATTATTGCGCCCGTCATTATTACCAAGGAATGCGCCTGCGATGTGAAACCACTGCCAATGAATGATTACTTTATCGCGCATAATATGAATTGCTGAAATGTTTCTTTTTTTCGCGAGAGAGGGAAACCATTGAATAAAACAGCTTTTTACATAGGACCACTGATTTTCTCGACCTAAATGTCTCTCATCTGTCTTGCAGATAGAACACAGACGAATTCAATGACTCGTGTTGCAACGACATTCAAATGATCTTAGACCTCGATATGCGCGTTGTAAATATATGCGCAGCCTTGTCAACATACAACCTCTTGGATGGTCGTATGGTCATTGGTATTCAAGGCTCGGTGAAGTGGTTTTTGTTAATTATTTATTCTACCTGCGAGTCGCTCCGAGCTAACAAACTCGAGGAAAAGTGTGGTCAAATTTTCGAATTAATCTGAAACACTTGTGAAGTTGTTCTGTATCGACTGTGGGAAACAGGGATAAAATAAAAATTGATTTCATCTTTTAATGACATTGTTACATTTCAAACAATAGTAAAAAAATCTGAAAATTTTCCTAGGACTTTACTGTTTTATATTTTACCGGATCATTTTCTTCATAAACGCATAATGATCCACAGAATCTACTTACGAGTATCATACCTAGAAAATTAGCTCGGGTTTTCCGAAAATTTCGCTAGAACGAAATGGAGTTAACCAGAGCGGGATGTCGAAAAATTCATTCGAATTTCCGGACAAACGATGCGCGGAGTGATCGACATATAGCACGGCGGAAATATTATTTACAACCAGCGTCCGCAATTTGATATTTATCGAACCGTCGTTGGCTGGGCGTGTACGTGTGCCCAAAGTGCACCACTTAGAGTGTAGCATAATCGTGGAGAAAAGTGCTTCCTAATGAGCTCGGTCTTTCGCAGGTGTGCAGAAGTAGTAGTGGTCCACGTTAGTCTGGATCGAGGTTCCATTGGCCATTCCAAACTGAATTTCCGATAATTGCTTTCCGCACCGCCTAAAATGATAATTAAATTCCTGGTCGCGCTATTACCCATAGCAAGCCATTGTCGTCATAATGGCCTTTCCGGGAAGCGTCGTAAGGGGAAGCCGTGGCTACATTTAAGGATGTTCTACAAACAACATCTCCGGTGCACGGGAGCATGGTAATGAACCAAATGGGCAACGAGTCCGAGGGACCGTGCCGGTACAAGGACGACGTGTAACATTTAATTAATCGCGTATTTAATACCTGCCTTTTCATACGCCTCACTTCAAACACGGCTGTTTATGCGAACGAGCGTTGACGGCGAACAGCTGCGCCGTACGCCTGAAATTATGAGCCGCGTTGCTGCTACACAAGAATGTGTGTCACTCTCTATTCGAAAACAGTAGAAAGAAGCTTCGGTCGTTGTTCGACCACGTGGTAAAAATGATTTAATATATTATTACTAGACTGCGGATCTTTATGCAAAATAAAAATCGTACAGAAATTTATTTCTCTTTTCAGCGATTTTATTAAGTTGTAAGAAATCTATTGACACTCTTAAATTCTTCGAATTCTTTTATTGTTTGAAATTACATCCATCAATTTTTCCCATAAATGCATAAAGTTCTTTATCTACTTATACGCATAAATAGTACGACCTTTTCATCATGACACGAATAGTATCGTAAAATATCAATTTTCCAACTGAAGCGGTTTGCGAGAGCTGGCTATTCCAGTATGGCGGCTGGAGACGTTGATGTACCATGCACACTTATTCCGGCCTTTTTACCCGATAAATGAGGTAATAGGGAAAAATCGGAGGGGATTGTTAAACCGGACAGTAAGCAGTTATCGGAGTACAAAATTACAGAACTTACTACAGTCGAAAAAATATAATTTCCTTGTAATCGACGCTTTACACACAGATGATTTAAACCTTTAAAGAACAATATAAAAAGTGAATAAATACTGTTTCCCCAATATATGCGCAGCGCTGTTAACAAAGTATCAGACACATGAAATTTAAATTCCAATCAATTTACGTTTATAAATCTCAGCGTACAAGGACCAAGAATGCAATTCAATTAGAGCAATTTGTTAGCAATTATTCGCTAGTCAAGTCCTTTCGATTTAAATTCGCGCGTGCAATAAATCTGCCGCGTTTTAACAACGCACGAAAATATCGCCGACCGTCTCTGGCTGAACGTGCTGCCTACATTTAGAAGCATAATAAAATCAGGTTTCATTAAAATGGTAATTATCGGGTCTGGATCTCTCCCCTTTCTCGGTGGCGTGCAGAATGCTCGTCCGTTAGTTACAAGCATGCTCATTCATCCAGAAACGGGTGCCTTTTGTTTAGCTACTCGTGCTCTACCTTTTATTATCAAGTTTGACACGGCAACGTTCACTTTTACACGGGACTGGATTCGTTTCAGCAGCCGCGATTTCGACTTGTCCTTCGACTGACAGAGGAAAGTTGAATGACTATGGTCCGGATCGAGGTAGGGAAACACGACCAGTTTAAATCGGAAAATCAGTCACCAACGTTACAGTCACCCGTTGCGGTGTGATTAGTGGCGGCTCATAATTTGGCGAAACGATTTTAACTGGCCGACCGATTGCCGGTGATTACTCCAGATGCGATTTACAAATGATCATCATGGAGGCACCGCGACGATTATATCGTAGACGTTCATTTCCAAAACGTGAGTCCACGGGATTACGTTCTTGTTGTTCGACAACGTGTCCGGCTTGAAATTAACGCTATAGAGAAGCAATTTTCGATATCGTGCCCGGCGTCGTTGCAACGGTTTGTTTGCGAATACCGTCGCGTGCGAAATGAGCATTTGCATATTCGAATGTTTATTTGTACGAACAGATATTATGTTAAACAAACAGCCGGGGCGCGTACGGGTAACATGATTTGTTTCTCACCGTAAATCGTGCAGACCGAGGAATTTACCTAATATACCATTACCTAATACACGGCAATTACAATCATCCGCGTCGTTATCATTCTACGTCATGATCCGATGAATACTGTTCTCCGTTTAACCTTTTCGCTGGCGAAAGATGCCGTTCCAAACCAGATCGAAAGGTTCTGATAATTTTATTTATGTGTATCGCGCGACAAGCCGCGTTCGAACTACGGAAGCCAATTTTTCCCGTCGTAATACACCTGTTTTTATGCATTGTTTGGTTACAGCGTGGAAACGCAGGAAATTGTATTTTGAAAGCTGGGGCACCTTTTATACGAACGGGAGTATATTCATTTTAAATGAATTCATGTTGGGACTTTCATCTACTTAAATATATTCAAGAATTGAATATGAAATGTCCGACTTTTAGCAGTGACATTAAACAAATGCAATTTTGTATCCAATGTATTCTATCTAGAAATTTTAAGTTTCTTAGACTGTAATAGACTTTCATGATCGAAACGTTTTCTAAGACTTGCATCCTAAAATCGGGCATTTCGTATGCAACAGCCTAATATTCGTTTCAGACATATTCGATTATTGAGTATATCCATCTTGTGATTTTATGACCAATCGATTTTTCTTATGACAAAATGAATATCAAGATCTTGCATAAGATCCTTACAACGAAATGAATATCAAAGTTTAATGATATCGATCACTTCCAAGCCGTAGAACGTGAATTGGGTTACGGAGGGTTGAACAGAGCGTTCAAACTTGGCGCGTGTACGGCGGTAGAGTGGTAAAGCATGTCCGCCATTGGCTGGCCAATGGTGTGCGCCGGTGGATCGAGATATCGCGAGGTATCGCGAGAGGGCGTTAGGTTCGCACGGCGAACACGCATCAGCGGCGCGCACAGCGCCGCGCATCGACGGAATAGAGCGAGACCGGACGTAAGAGAGAACGAGCTAGACTCGTTCGCGTTCCGCCGAGGTGGTGCAGTTTTCCAGTGTCGCGTAGAGTGTAGTGTTTTTCTTCCTTTCCCCCCGTTTCCGTGGATCGAGTGTAGTGTGCGTCGATGAAGCGAGCCAGATCTATCCCCGATGATTAAGGAGTGCATTTAGGTAATTAAGAATATTCTGATACGGCCGCGCCCCATTAAAATACGAACCTCGTCCCCTCGGGACGCCTCGCGACGACGGGAACAACGATGGTGCGCCACTATAGCGCACACGCCGCGCCGCCGGCGTTATTACCGTCGTTCGTTCAATTTCGCCGGAATTCTATCAACGATTATATGTGTTCGAACGCGCGCCAACAAACTCGTGCACTCTGATCGTCCCGTCTCGAGCTTGGATCGCGTGTGTTGCGTTTTCGTGTGCAAGGTGTGCACATCGGGGGAAAAATATGTACGTATGCACACGGTGCCGGGAGGGAGACACGGTTTGCAGCGTGGTGTGACGCCGCGTCAATGTCGAATCTCTTCGAAATGAAATTCACGAACGCTTTTCTACCTGCCGCAACGGTTTCCACCGTTTCTCCTGATATACGCGCAACGTGTACGGTACGACCGAATCTTTATATACACGTCCGTAATAATACTTCGGACTATCTTATCGGTCCGCGGTCGGTACAGTGGCAAGTGAACCAGTGTTTTCGTTGCCGCGTGTCGCCTCTTGCGTTCCATCTTCCGTCTCGCGTTCTCAAAGGTATAACACGTATACGTTCGGCTGCGTAATTCAAACGGACACGGAATACAAACCGACCAGCAACGAACGAAGATAGGGAAGCCGATGCTGGCAAATCGAACGATCGGTTCTTTTACCCCTCCTACCTCGGATATTAACGAAAGAGGGAGAGATACTAGTGCGCGAGATATATACATATATACATTCACCGAGAGAAAGATAGAGAACGACTTGCCCCGTCGTGCGTGCGACCGAGACAGACTTGTTTCTACCGATTAGTTTTCTACCGAGACTGTACCGCTTCTGGTCGTCGACTTTTGTATTTGCGTACCTTTTCTCCTCCTCCTCCCCTCTCCCCTTCCCACGCGTGCTACCGTCTACGAAACAATGCCGCTTTTCGCCGCACGCTTTTCAACCCGAAACCGAACGGTCTTACCACCGGCGGCGTTCGAAATGTACGTAGTCTCTACATGCACGCACGGCTTTAATTGTGTTCGTCCGGCGGAGTACGTTTCTGCAACGTGCTGTCCGTTTCGGCGTTCGAACACTCTCAAATTGTTTACCTCTCTCGCGACCGACAGCGACACCGACCATTTCCATTCTCCAGATGATAGTCTAGGGCAGGGTTCCCCAAACTTTTTCTCCCATGGAAAAGCACTGCTAGGAGGTAGACTCGTTTTTCCAGGATTGCAAGGGTGCGGGATGCGCTTTCCTATTTCTCGATAATGCATGTCGTGGGGTTTTTCAGTAGTGAAAAGCGCTAGATAAAAGATCAATCTAGGCCGCTCAGAGCCCTCAAGAGTACCATTTTTATTTACGTTTACGAGGCATGATTTGCATTATGCGGCAGCGTAATTTGCATTATTTGGAAGCTTTTCTTACCTATGTAGCTATTTTCATAAAGCTGCGACAGCTACATGCTGCCAAATAATGGCAATTACGCTTCGTAAACGTATAAATCTAGCACTTTTGACTACTGAAAAACCCCATCGCATGCATTATCTAGAAACGAGTCTACTCCCCGTAAAGGTGTTTGAATTTTGACGAAGCACCTTGTGCAATTTGAACCTCCTTTGGTTCTCCCTCTCTCCGATACGGAAGGAATAACAGTGATCAAACAGTATTTTGATTCTGTAAATCTTCGACTGGAACTTCGCAGGCCTCTGTAGCGGCGCGAAGCCGGAATAGCTATCGCGCCGTGAAACTCGTCGGCGTTTATGGAAAAGCCGGGTTTCTGCGTTACATAAAGAGACAGGACGTACGTGTGCGTACGTATTCTCGCTGTGGGAACGAGCTTTGTGTGCCTGTCGGTGAAAGAGGAAATTTTACAGGAGCGTATACCGTTTAGCAGCGACGTTGTTATTTGGTTTTTCTCGATCACGAGTAGGGCTGGTACTTTTCAGAAGATTCGGAGGAACGAAGGGAACTTCGAAATGTAGGAGTGTCTGTAATTGTATCGAATACAACTTAGCAGTGAAATTTCGTAGTTGAATGTTTCGAAAGTCCGTTTTCCTTTAAATCCTCTAATAATTTACTACGGAGGTTTGAATTTCGAAGCCTCGAAAATTAGATTCCCGTCACCTTCGAAGTTTCTGAAATCGAAGGAAGTAACAGCCCTAATCACGAGGCCCCCACCCCGGTGTTCTAGACTACGATATTCGTCGAGCAAATTCGCGCACCGGATCGCGCGGATTACCGACGGGTCGTGATTGCTCGAATTAGTCGGGGGTCGTCCGTTAACATTACGCAATGTCTGGTGCAACGACCCGCCGGCGTCGCGCGTTACACACACCGAAAAAAAGCGCATGATTTTGCGGCAAGGGGATGGTGGGAAGCTAGGAGAGGAGAGGCGCGGGAGAGGGTAGAACAGAGAGAGGATCTCGAACGGTTTTAAACGATTCGACCGTTGGCGTCGTTAAGGCGGCGTGTGCACGCGCAGGTATAACGGAACGCGAATTGCACTAAATTCCACGGTGCAATTGCATTGCGGGGACAGCAGCGGAGCGAAACGGTCACAGACGCCGGTACAGACGCGCATGGTCGATTAGAAAGACAGGGCAAGGCTAAATATAGTGCGTGCGCTCGCGTTAATAGAGCTTTTCGATTTGAAATTCAGATATTACGCGCACGACGACGCGACGGGGTGCTCCGGTAATTAGCGAGCCCGCGGACAACACAACCGATGAAAGTTGTTGTGTTTACATCGCTCTCGGCCTCGTGTTCGAAAGGTTGACTTGCCCCGGTGAACCGTGACGGTATTTATCAGCGAGCATTGTCTCGGATTATAGCGATCCCGCGTCGGAATTAACGATCCGCAACCGGTGCGTTACAATGTTTCATTAAGACCCGTTTGATTTCGGCGCAAATACGGTTCCAACGACGATTTTCATTTCTGCCCGTGTCTCGCGGTCGATCGTATGCAGATGCAGTTTTATTCACGGACGATAACAATCGGGCTACCGCTCTATGTCTCCTGTTCCCGCGTCAATATTCGCGGTTATGTACATACCAGCGAACAATACATACATCCGATCCACGTTGCCCGCGCTTATTGTGTGGAAACTTGCAAGCGCTAGCGCCATCTGGCGACGCGACGTCGCGCGAATTTTCTGCTTCCCGTGCGCGGAAAAAAAAAACCACGCGGCCTCCCGACGCTTTGTACCGCGATTCTTCTTTTGCAAAGTTTTGGAACGACGCGGCTTACTTTTTGAATACTATTAGGTCGTTCGGAAAGTCATTTTGTTAGGAAAGTCATTTAGTCAGATTACAAAGTATATATCGCCACCTTCCTAAAATTCTGTATAAATTTTCCGAAATAGTCGTTCGATTTTTTACCGTTTAGAATCAGTTTTATGACATTTTGTTCTATGATCCTTTGCGATTTCTTATCGAAATATATATGATAATTATTAAAGAGCAAAATCAATTTTTACTTAGCTCCTGTAGATTGTAATTTATGTACAACAATTTTATTTTGCATACTTGCCAAACGACGAGCTCACGAAACTAACCGGAACACCTAATATGTTACCTCCTTCAATTGTTGCGATTTAGAGTTCTTTAAAATTTGAATTATATCTAACGTCTGCGGTCGCGCAGAGTAGGATAGCGTAAATAGGGACAATGGATAAGTATTTCCGTTATTTATGGGCGTGTTAGAATAGCTCTTCACTGAAAAGTCGTCGTATGATCGTCCTTAATAAACTGAGTATCCCATTTTAATTTTTACATTTTACAATTTTTCTGTAAGGGTTCGAACTTGTTGAGCACCATGGAAAATAGCAGACTGAATAGATTCAATGAACAAAAGTCTGTAAATGCGGTTATTAAAGAAGAAATGACCGACGAATGATTTACTCTGAATAGTCGTATGTGTTTCTAAAAGTAGGACAAGCTTTAGAGGTCTTTTTCTGCGATCGCGAATAACATACACAGAGAGCCGCACAATTGGAACAGGTTAAAATCCCCTGTAGAACATGCTTTCTTCAATGGGCAATTAAACTTCGAAAGCATATTTTCCTATAATATTCATTTTTAAAAGATGAACAAATAATAGAGTTTGAAAGAAAATGGGCCGTGCTTCTGCACTGTTCAACTTCCGCTTTTGTGTCTTTTTCCTCTTCAATCAAACGGGAGAGAGAGAGAGAGAGAGCGAGAGAGATAGTCGATCCCAATTGCGTTACTGACCCTGTATGTACTCGGAGCAAATTAAATTCAGTGCGCCAGATTCATCGTTCCATTAAACTATTACAGTACTGCACATACCGTTATGATCCGAAGTAACTGATTATAGCGAATAATTCCCGGCGTTTTTCGGCATTTTATCATTTGAACGGCCGTGCAAAATGGTGGAACGCGATTGAAAGAGGTCGCAGAGCCGGCTAGTTGGTTAATTTTTCAAAAATTGCAATTCCCGTTTAACCGAACGGGAATTTTTTCCGTTTCCGATGCTCTCTCCGCGCAGGCTGAATGTTTCGTTCGGTGCATTATTGCGCGAAAATTCAGCGACCGTTAAAAGTGCAGATACCGTCGTCGGGATCGATATGTATACCGGCTCGGTGCAGGAAAAATCCGACCGAGATAACACGCCTCTGTCTGATAATGCGGTATGCAGAGCATGCGACCGGTGTCTTTGTTGAAACAAAGTGTCTGTCGCTACGTGTGCGACACGCAGCCAGACTTGCAAGTCGAGAGAGAACGACCGATGCATCGGACAGAGCAAGAAACCTGTCCGGTGCACTTTTAGCAGTGGAGGCACGAGAGGGGGCCATTGAGGAAGGGGCGTAGCGACCGACGAGGGTACCCTTACCCGCAATCTGCCTGAAATGGAATACCGTTTATGAAGCGCGTGCTCATTCAGGAGAAAAATGTCCCGTAGAAAGGAGCAGCAAAATTTTCAAATTTTGCTCCGAAGGAAAATTGCCGAATTAAAATGTTCAAATATTTCAAAACGTTATTAACCAATCGAATGAATGAGTAAAATGGTCACTTTTACTTCCTCGGTCTTACAATTAGTGTGAACTCACTCGGTGTAGAAATCTCGTTACAATCACGGAAGCAAACGCATCTGCGTGCAGTCAAGGCTAGCTCCATAAATCAAAATGATTAAGTTTCTTTTTATTCCAGTGCAAACTTGCAAAGCAATATTCATGATGTACTTTCTAAAACCGAGCTCTTTTGTAGTAATGCGTGCTGATTGAGTTGTTACGTGTGCAAGGAAAATTCCTTGCACTATTCTGTTAAAGACAGCACTTTTCAACACAATCTATTAAATATGTGTGTTATTAAATTGTTTTAACGCGAAAATCAATTTCTATTTAATTCCGTTCGTTGCGAGAGAATAATTTTCTCTATAGTTAAGAAAATTCGCAAGTCCCTTCTCAGAACGTCTCTAAATTCAGTCGGGAATTCACAATCTCGTGTTCGATAAAGATGGCAGTCGACAGGCTCATGCTTAGCGTCTTGGTTCCCCAACAACAGGGAATTTAGTCGGATTTACGCGAGCGAAAGCCTGGACAGCGGGGAATCACCGAAGTTGTTTTAATGGAACTGCACGCAAAAACAATGGGAGGTTGCAAGCTATTGGGCACCGCGATTTTGTAGAACGCGGTTTCACACGAATTGCCAAGCTGAATGATAAATATCGAGCCGTAAAAAAATAGGTTAACGTTCGAAAGATAGTACATCGATGTTCCCCGCGAACCTTCAACTTCGTCGATCGACAAATAAACAACTTCGTTCGAGAATGTCACACGTTACGTGGTTCGCGAACTAAAAAGGGTCGCTTGCTCTCTTATCGACGCGACCATTACTTTCTGCATAATCATGGCTACATTTTTATGTATATCAGCTCATGTTTATCAAAACCTTGTATACCGAATTCGTGTTGCTTGATAGAGTAAGTGCACGCGAGCACGCGATGCCGTGAATAATTGTGCCTAATAGTTCTTTTAAAATAAAATTTACGACACGCTCTCGATACCTTTCCAATAGAGTGACGCTGGAAAGGATTTAATTCGCGATATTAATAATTATGTCCAGGATAAAAATTGTTCTAAATTCTATTCAAGATATACTGTAGCAATAGCATATTCGACTTTTAACTCCGAAGCACAATCTTATCCAGCTTTTATTCAGTTACGTCAGCGATGTCACGTCGATTATTTATTCTTTCGAAACTTGTTTTTTCTTATTCGATCAGACGGTTATCATTAAACATTCAAATAAAGCATCGCTCTATCTCTGAAACGATAACTACTGATAGGAAGATAACGATTTCGCGGTCGAAACAGATAAAGTTCCGTAATTATTTCCAAAAAAGATCTGTCGGACACTCTGGAAAGAGGCGAACGATCAGAGCTGGACTGTGAGCCTTTCAAGGAGTCGGAATAATTACATTCGGTGCATGAAAGTAAAATAAGCAACGTCGAGCAGCCTGGTGCCGCCCCCTCCGTACAGTTTGGCTGCACTTTTAGGTATTTATTGCCTGACCTGAAAACTGAACAAGCGAAGCCATAGTCGGAGGCATTATACACCTTCGTTTCCCTCGAACGACAAACATTTCGTCACCCCGAATCCCTTTACCTGCGCTGTAGGCTCGGGAAGATTAGCATGCGCATCTCGTAATGTCTTAATTCCTCGACAAACGAGTCGTCGGAAGCCTGCTACTACGACGCCGTTCGTGAACTCTGCCCTATTACCTTAATGAATATTAATAGTCATCCGTTATTTTGTTTCACGTTCCGCAACCTCCCGGAAAGATCACTTCAATCGTCGCAATTTCATAAAAACACGTGTGCCAATCGAGTTAATACGCGCATCGATCCTTTATTGTTCGCTGTTGGAAATATTTATCACGCCACATAAATTTGCCTGTCGTTGAACAATTCACACTTTCATTTGTTTGTCGGAGCAATCGGTATTCAGTTTATTTTCCCGAGGGATTAAGCTGCATATTTTCAGTGCAATTAACTGGTCCCGCCGATTTTTTCCCCGGAAGAGTCGTTTAAATAATTCACAATATTTTCTCTTTATTTCATCTACCGTGACACGATTGATGCTTCTATGATCGATGCTATTGACGCTTCTATTGCGAAACTTAAAAGATGTCCGTAATGTTCGCGCATAAAGAAGATCTTCTTTAAGTCGCTTCTACACGGCCCCTAATGAGGAAGCGGTTCGTTAGAACGCCAACAAAGACCGTTACACGTGCGCATTGGAAATGCCGATCGATCCGAAACGGAATTTTCTTTACAATCGCTCGACGTCGATAGTAATGCATACCTCGACGACGACTATAGATATTAGGCGAGCTCGCGTGTATCACGCTTCCGACGATTCCCGGAATTCCGTGCATGATACTAACGACCGTAGTATGTATATTCCGAAGGCAGCATTGTTGGCGCTCGCGATCCTTGGTTCGTTTGCAAGTCGCGTGATTCCTAAGAAAGTATAGTTTATCGAGCCTCGTGGATGATGACGTGGGCCTCCTTTGTCATTGGATTGTCGGCAATTATTCGAACTGTCTGATAATTATCGTGCTAGCCTCTAGAATGGCATTGAATCATCCATATTGGATGACGAAGAAGTCGACATTTAGTTCGCTCTAAATGTAGATCACTCGTTTGATCAATATCGATCGAGAAAATCAATAGATATAGGAATTTAACGAGTGTTGTATGATGTTATTTTTCTTGTAGCTCTCAAAGAACATTTTTTGTGTGCGATTTTAATCCTTGTGCACTGATCGAGACAATTTAATTCAGAAACAGATTTCCATTTATTGTAAAAATAAATATTAAGTGTGCCGAGTTGTTGCGTCTTTTTACGTCCACGTCGAAGGACCGGTTCAGAAGCAAGATTTTTCCATCGGGGTAATTTGAAAAAACGTTTGCTCGAGAATTGCAGAAAGAGTTAAGATCGCAGGAAAATATTTTTGATGTCTGTGTGCAAGTTGATCCCGGCGATGATTTAATAACGGAGTAAACATTTTGATTGCAGTGCAAGGACTGAGCATACCTGGGAGCGTTTGAGAAGCACGTCTCCCGAGACCCCTCCAGCCAAAGTCACTCGCCTAACCTCTCCCCTGTCCTCCTTATCCTCCTCCACACCCTTTCCCTCCGCAAATCTCGAGAAGAAAACTCCTTACCGTAATCACAGAACTCGTGACTTCGTTATGGACGGTATGGATTCCAAACCGGTCTTGAACGACGACCCTTCGGTCACCCTAACCATCCGCCTGATTATGCAGGGCAAGGTAAGAGATTTGCCAGTTTTGTTTATTGATTAACGCCCGATTCCTTGGTTCGTTCGCTCTCGACTATCCCGTCGAGAACCACCTGTTCATTTTCGAAACTTGTGCGGCACATTTAGCCGCAACTCTACGGTACCCGAAGCAGCGGAACTTTGGAGATTTTGGGTCATACAAGTTGATCTCTGATGAATGGATAAAATCTTCAGCTCTTTTCAAATCTTACTTAGCGGATTGAAAGTGTTAACTTTTCAATAATTATCTCGCTCGGATAAAAATTGGAACACTTCTCTGATGCTGGACAAAGAAACTTGTAAAAAATAATGCATCAGAAAATTTCGTGAAAATCGGGAAAAGATTTTACCAGGGTAAAAATCTAGAACCCCGAGCCAATTTGGTAATGGAGCGAGCCACCAACTATAGTTAACAGCGTATGCCGTGCCTGGTTAAATTTGCTTATTGTTTTGATTGGGTCGACGGGCTTTCGCGATGTTGTTACAAAGTAAATAGTTGATTCTCGGGTCTCGAGTAATTCAATCGTCGCCCGGCGAGGGTTGAAGTTGCTGTCCACTAATGTCTCTCGTTGACGCGCTTATGTCACATTCGAGTAAAGTATTTTCGTGTAGGAATTCTCGTTTCTTGTGATGCACCACGTTACACGCTTGTAACACCAGTAAATCTGACATCTCGAACGCGACAGTGGCAGTAATTTTGACACCTTACATCGCGTTTTATTTTTAGGAAACGCGAATTCACGCTCGAGTTTCGCCAGCTTTTCCAAAATTTTTGAGACGCGGTTATTATTGGACTTCGAGACAAATGCCAAGTTATTGAGCTGACGTGGAAAGTGAATCGAACTCTCCGCTTGTTGTTGGCATTATTTTATATTTTAGTCGTGAATTAAGTATTTACTTTTAGTCGTGATGAATGAATTAAAGCGAGACAATTTTGGAGTCAATAATTTTTTATATACATATTTTTATGAATGAATTTTAGTAGTGAATTATAAGTACTTTCATTCGTGACAAATAAATTGAAGATCAATTCGAAGTTTTACTAATTCGGTAACCGCGATGAACGTAAATGCAGTTTTGTCGCTCGTAATACAGCGACAGTATTTTACGACGTCTCTGGTGTGCTATGTTAATTCATCCGCACAATGAGAGTGCAGTGCAATTAGTGGTTTTGCGAGTACTTATAAACCGTTTCAATTGTCCAACAATTATGTAAGGATACATGGCGCACGTGGTTAACCAGCCAACGCAATTCCATTTAACGTCGAAGACAAATTGCAAATATAAATCAGGAACTGTTATTGCACAACATTGCAGGGAGATACTGATTTATCATTCTAGCGTGCATCGAAGAGTTTTCGGCCACTGTGATAATATTATTTCCGTGGAATTTCCAACATGCCCAACACTCCGAGAATAGTTAAAGTACCAATTCAACGCAAATCGGATATTGAAAGCGACAGTATTGATGTACTTTTGCGAGCAAGCCGAACATCAATTTACAGTAAAACTTCTAAATCATATTTTCATCAAACACAAACTTTAGTTTGAAACAATTTTTCGATCTTGCACGGGAGACTTCGTGGTACTGTTTTTAATTTATAATGGATTTTCAGACACTGTCGTAATATTAAAATAAAGCCTGTATGTATATAAATGTTCATAGCTAGAAAGCTTAGAAAGCTTATTGCCACGGAGCAAACATGTATACAGTCGTTCCAAACAATTTTTCGATCTTGCACGGGGGTTTGTATTCTCGAGTGTCACGAGGCTCGCGTATATTTCGCGAGCCGGCTGATTGATACTCCGCCGTTTAGTCAAGATCAAACTGGAATTGCACTTCGCGCGACAAACGTGTCTATTTCTCGGTCCCTCCCATTTCCTCGGGTCCTCGTCGATCCGTGACAAGACGCGGCGATGTTATCGATTGCAGACGCGTTGATACACACCAGCCATCAATTACCAAATTCAAAGAAGCCGCTAACACGCGGTTATTCTCGGCTGGTAATCCAAGACGAAAATACCGGCCTACCACCAGCGAACGGGAAATCCAAAATAAAAATCACGATTGTCGAAGAGAAGGACAGTGTCTTCTCTTGGCTCCCGTCGCCAAGTATATCGTCGCTGTAAATTTCAGCATAGCCGTTTGTCTATCCACCTGCCACTCACGCTACAACCCTTCCCGACGATCATCGCAGCATATTTACGATTTTACTTCACGGTTCCTTTCGTCACGACGTCATTTGTTCACGAGCACTGCTCTTCGTTAAGTACTTTTCGAACAATTAGAAACAGATCCCTGATTTAGGGCTGAACATTATGTTCCGAGATATGTTTTCCGAGATTTTCCATCCGAGTTTTATGGCGTGCCGAGTCTCTCTCTCTCTCTCTGTTGTCTCAGAACCGTGAAATGAAGCTGAAGATTTATATGTATGTACACTCTTCCAACAAATTCGTTTTCGTCACACCCTCGCGCTCCTCGGAAATAGAGGCACCTAATTTAATTCGACCTATTGTGTTGATAATATTGTATTCGAAACATAAGGGAGGATGTATTCGCTGAATAATCGTAACACTTTCGAACTGCTCCACCAATTGCTGTCTTCGCACACCCACGCCGTAGTTCTCCATCAAGCTACAACCTCACTTATGTCTCTGAAAGCACTATAATCCCGGGCTTAGATGCCCCGAAGCCACCCTCATTGAACGAAGGAAATACAACATAGATTCCATAATGTGTATAGCTGCGAACTTCAACACTTTTATGGCAGTGTACGAGATAATTGCCATGTTTATAGCAGTAGCTCTATTAATACAATGTCTAACGCTGGGAATTGCAAAGTGGCTGGTAATACCTCATGCAAATTGAGAGAGTGCTTTTCACAAGAATGCAATAGACATCTGCAATAAATGTGGAATGAAGTACTTGATTAACATAAATTTTCCTGTTTGAACTATTAGTTCAAAATTATTGTGCAAAGATGATTCCGGTTTTTGTTCTTGAATTTTGAAGTTACATATTTATTTGCCGGTATGGGCGGCCAGCAAAATATTGAAATTTAGAAATGATTGCGGCTACTGTTCTTGAATTTTGAAGTTACATATTGATTTGCCGGTTCTGGTTCCAAAATATGGAAATTTAAAAATTATTGTGCAATGATGATTGCGGCTGTCGTTGTTGAAGTTTGAAGTTATATATGTACATATTTATTTGCCGGATCCGGTTCGAAACTATTAAAATTGCGAACATTTTATCGGACGGTGCAGGTCCCCTTGCTATTCGACCTGGTGTATCGCGAGGCGTATCGTGTATCCGAGACACGATGCGTGTCCCGTTCCTCATATTGTGTCTTGTTCGCATTTTCACGCAGTCTGAGAACCCACCTCCACCCGGAAGGCAAACTTGTCCCCTCGCCGGATCCCGTTTGATGAAAGGTCGGCTCAAAACGCGGAACAAAACGCAAAATTGCGGCTCTCCGGGGGCGCGCGGACCGCTTTATACGGTTTGTTCTTTGCTTCTCATTGTCGTGCCCGAGGTTTTGCCTCGCAATAAAACCACCCGGCCGGATGAGAATGCGTGTCCTTTCATCCCCCACGCCCCGCGCCCCTTTATCGTTCTATCTTTCTCTTTTTCGTGGTTGTTCCCGCGGATATTTGCGAGTTGAGTGGCGAGAGAGAAAGAGAGCCTGTGCTTCAGGAGCAAATATCGAGGGGAGGCCACCGGTGATTTCAATGTGCGGTGCACAAGGTGTGATAAAAAAGAAATCGGACTCGCTGAGATAAAGTATCATTTTATTTAATTATTTAATATTTGCTAACTACGAGTTAGTAGAACCTCCTCTAAGAAAATGTAAAGAAACCACCTTAAATCCAAAACGATTCTATTCTCAGAATTTAATCTAAACTCAGACAAATCTAGACTCCGAAAGAAAGGTTTCTTCCCATTTTTGGGCGTATTTAAGATGTCCGCGGCTCGATAAGAATTGGCAGATGCACAAGGGCTTGTAGAAACGACCAGCAGAGCCATTGGATTTGGTCTGATGCAAGGTAGCGAGGAAGTTTCTTTTTGATCACGCTATATTGGCGATGCTTCTATTCCGGTCGCGATTCGCACTCGCGAAAATAAGAAAGCTCCGAGAGAGGGGAGAGGGAAAGAGCGAACCGCTGTCGAGAATAAAATAAAATGGTGAACGACGAGCGCATCTTCATCTTGGCACGGCAGCTAACCGTTTTATTATTGACTCGGGTCATGGATACGCTAGCGAAACGATGTTCACGGGCTTCGAGAAAAAGAACTCACGCCGACGAAAGCTTTATCGCCTCGCACGCGCTTTCGCTGCTACGTTGATCGCCCCGGCGTAAATTACACAAGGATTTGTTCGTGCTTGGTGCTCTCGTAATATGATAGCTCCTTACTCGTCGTAAGTGATTTCTATCGGGCGAATTTCATTTGCGAAGTTATCAATTTGCACTTACAGAAAACCGATTTTATGTATTTTTAATACTACGAAATCATTGAACTTACTCTCTTGTACCTCGAATGTCCGCAATTGATTTGTTTTTTGTAAGCACAGCAACAATCGATAACCGATACACTGTTTTTCGACTGCGTATGTTTGCGCGAAATTTCCATTCTCACCGATTCTCACTAGCCCGAAAATCGGGCCACTTTATTTCATGAAAAATGAATGCGAAATTTCATCAACGCAGCCTATACTTTCTGCCCTATTTCTCGCGGCAGCGTGTGTGCTACACGTACGTAAAATACAGTGTCTAATTGCGACCAATTAATCATACCGAGCTATAGCTCAACTCGCTCTACTAACACTATACAGCATGTATTCGGAGTTCTAACTATGAATAGGTTTCATTCCTTGCACAGTTTCCTGCTCCCACAAATCTATAGAATTGCTTCCGTTTCTGCTGTTGTAAATGATACCAATTATAAAAGACACAAACGCCTGGATTTTTCTGGAAAATAACATTTTTCTACTTCAATCTTAGCAAGTCGGGAATAAATAATATCGGATAAAATCTACTTGCAGTCGACGATTCGCGTCGCCAATAAAAGCCTCGAAATTAATTCCGTTCAATTCGTTCCCGAGCGCAAATGAAACTCTTGATCCTCTAAAAAGACGTTGTGGACTTTTGGCAAACGCCGGGAACATGACATTTCTGCTTTCCGAGCATTCCGCCGATCTCGCGATCCATTACGATCCATTACCGTGTCGAAGTTCGCTGGTTCGGTCATCGGTGTGTCTTGAGACGCGGCTGCCCAGCCGAGCCTCGCCTAGATCCATAATTAATTGTCGCGCAGGCGAACGCATGCTCGTAGCACGGGTAATTAATGTCCGACGTCTTAGCGATTAATCGTTCCACGCGAACGTCGAACGAGCCGCGCGACACGCGGCCCTGTTCGCAATCTTTTCGCGAATGCATTGTCGCGGTTCCAGAAGCTTCCTAGCCAGCTGCGAGCAGATTCCCGAGGACGACTATGCTCTCGCAACTTTGAAAATCTTCCGCGAAACTCTGCGAAATCCCAAGACTGAGAGGAAAGTATGGTTCCGCGAGGATTTCGCCGCGATTCTCGCCCCCCGGCAACTTTAATGCGGAGATACGTCGTTCAAAAGGTTAATCCTTGGGATTTCGAGGCGATTTAACGCGAAACATATTTTTATATCTGTTACGAAAAGTTACGAACTGTACGAATCACTCGAACTTTATTCCTGCGAATTTTGATTTTTGCGGAAATGAAATTCAACCTGTATCGGAGTTGTTTTATAGTGGAGATTGTACAAAATGTTCATAGATGTATTTTACACATCGTGCTCTAGATGATCATCTATATCGGAGGAACCGGTAGATTTATCAAACGTATGAAAGTGTAGTGCTTTATAGTGAATATTTCATACGAGAGCCATTTGATGGAGAATACTGCGGATTAATTTTTCAAATCGACGCAAATGGCATAGTGCAGTTGTGTACGTATGAAATATGTTTTTTGCTCCGAGTGGAAAACGTACACGAATTTAAAATTTAAAAACAAGGTCAAAATCGGGCTATGCATATTCAAAAGGGAATATTTTATTCCATTAGGTGACGTATCCTGGGTCAGAAAATTATACAAACTACAGTTTTAATATTTAACGAAAGGAGAGTTGCTGCGAAGATTTAGTGAAAAGGTTTTACAAATAATATCATGTAGAATCAGTATTAATACAACTTGTACAGTCCGAAAGTCCGTCAATCTACGCCCAGAATAATTACCAATTAATTATAAACAATCAGCAACGAACCCTCGTCAACTCCCCAATTCGTTAGCACTATCATCCTTCGCGAAAGTAGCGTTCGTAGATTTCGAGTTCGCACAATTAAATCAATTTACTATGCAGTTATTGTTTCGACCGATTGCATAACATCCCGCGCGGCCGTCGATCCTATTACATTACGTCATTGTTTAAACAAAACAATATCCCCTGGGGGTGAGGAGAGGGTGAATCGATTCACTGGCGGATCCACGAAACCGGCATCGCATTCCCGCCGATTCAATAGAACCCTTTCAAATTTCTGTTTGCATTGAATCCTTTAGAAGTGCACGCCTCCAAGCCCGAAGAATCAAATGCCCATCAGGGACAACGTGCTGTCTCGCTCTCAGTGCTTGATAAAATAGTAGTTTGATGAAAAAAATAGCAGTGTGTATTCACTTTATATTATTATTAAAGTACTACCTTATTTTATACAGAAGTATTTCAACTATTATTTCGACTACGTTTCAATTCTGCCGAGCACGCTCGTGATCCGCTCGTATCCGCTCGTCTCCGCTCGTCTTCGCTCGTCTCCGCTCGTCTTCGCTCGTCTCCGCTCGTCTCCGCTCGTCTTCGCTCGCTTGTGAGAGAACGCGCACACGGCCGATGCGCACACCGATACTGGTTCGTGCTGAAGTGCAGCACGAAAATTATTGCACGTTTCTGCATATCTGAATGATGCTCCGGTGCACACAGGGCTCTTCCCAGGGACGGCTCATCCGAGACGCCTTTTATCCTATCGGCGGCGAGCCACCCTTGGAGGGTTTCCCTCGTCGCGTGGCCCCTTTCTCCCTTTCTTCGTGCTTTCTCTCTCACCGCCATCTCTCTCTCTCTCTCTCTCTCTCTCTCTCTCTCTCTCTCTCTCTCC